>JAYKKT010000077.1:7992500-8165000 GCA_036023115.1 Brasenia schreberi
CCTTCTTGCCCTTGATCCTCTCCCCGTCGATGGGGGCCAGCACGTCGAAGGCGACGAGCACGACGGCGGCCGCAGATCCTGCAATCATGAAATTTGTGGGAGGAGTGAAGCTGCAGGCAATGAGGAGGAAGCTCATGGGAAAGAATCTCAGTACCGTCTCCTCTGAAGAGCTTCTCACGACCAATGCTAATGAATCCCGCAGCGTTGAGGACGACGCCGGCTCTCTCACGCACCATGAAAAGAAGGAGATCAAGGAAGAAGGCCATGATGATCGGACCATGATCACTCAGAGGTCCCAGAAGGTTGTGGATGAAAATGGTGGTGCTGATCAGACCGACACGGCTGATAAGAGTCCGGCACAGGAGTCTGATGGGAGATCGGAGAAGGTGATCATGAATGAGGACCATGAACAGAAGAAGCATGGCGTCGAGAAAGAGGGGAAAGAAAAGGAAAAGGAGGAGGAGGAAGAAGAAGGGGTTGGTGTAACTTATGCTGATGATACTTCGAATGAAGATGGACGATACTCGCCGGTCTTTGCAGATTTGCCAGGTTCACCGAGCTTTAGAGAGTATTGCCGTGGATCAATTCATACTGACTCGGATCAGGAGAGCGTGGAAGACGGTGAGCACATTAACATTCTTCTTTTACATTAAAAGTTTTTCATCTAAACAAGAAATTGTTTTAGTGGCTTTTAGAGTTTGGGCCAGAGCGGAATGACATTACTTCTTGACATCGGATCATCTTCTTAGTTTTGCATGCATCCTAATCTCTCTCTCTCCCCAAGAAAAAATACTGATGTAGTTGTTGATAAACATGATCGCGTAGGCAAGGAACTTCTGATTGACGCTGAATCATGTGAAGCTCACAAAAGCATCGACTGTGCCACACCAAGAACTACGGTATGTACACTTCATGGAGCTTTTCTTTTCTCAAGCAATCACGATATATATATACACCTAGAATTTTAGCAAAGATCGCTTGTATCATTTCACACACGCACACACAGAAAGAGAGAGATAGCCCTTGGACGACTCTTAACTGTTTTCCGGCATTGGCTTCCATTAATTGTCAATACGCAGGATGCAGCTAAGAAATCTCAACCATCAACGAGGGACAAATTCAGGAGACTCAAAGTATTCTCGCAACTCTTGAACGTGAGTTCGTGCTACAGCCAACAAAACTCGGCCACTCAAGATAGCCCTCAGCCTCTTCCCACCAAGGCTCCCTCCTAGACTGCCATGATATGTAATGAATTAAGCCCTAGTTGTTACAGATAATTATGCAATGTGCCTTGATCATTACAGTACGTACATAGAGATCGCTTTGGATCAATTGTCATCAAGACTCAGAAATCGTTACTACTCATCAGGCACTTGTACATCCTTCAAATATAAATGCGAATGATCAAATTCAGGTAGTCTTTATTTGTGTGCTTATATATATGTATATATATTTTTTGCTTCCTCTTTGTATGCAGCACCTGTTCCTGCTTTCCCAAAGCCACCTCTCTCTCAAGGTGGACTGACTTTCCTTATTTATTTCAGTTACATTAACAATCATAAATACCATAAAAGATGAACATATAAATTAGTGTATAAGTAACTCGATAACTAAATATTTAAAACATATCAAAGTACATTCCTTATCATCATTGGACGTATATAAGCATATTTATTAATAATGCATCCTTAATAAAATAAACAATATTCTGGATAAATAGCTATGATGAAACACGCCCCCAACTGCCCGTTTTGAAAGCTTGCATTTAGGGATGGCAATGGGACTGGTCGGGGGAGGGCATACCTATTACTGCCCCTGTACCGAAACCTCAATGTCGTGCATCGTATTATGAACATTTAGCTGAAAATTAGTCATCTCTTAGACAGGTGAGCCAAGACATACAGATGGCCGCGCGCACACACACACACATATACCTATAACTGGCCCTGTACCGAAACCTCAATGCTGTGCATCGTATTACGAACATTTAGCTGAAAATTATTCTCTTAGATAGGTGGTCCAAGACATTGTGTGCATATATACATACATATATATATATATATATACATACATATATATATATATACATACATATATATATATATATATACATACATACATACATACATATATATATATATATGTGTGTGTGTGTGTACGTACGTATATATCACATCTCTTAGACAGGTGGGTCAAGACATTGTGTGCATATATACATACATATGTGTGTGTACGTACGTATATATCACATCTCTTAGACAGGTGGGTCAAGACATTGTGTGCATATATACATACATACATACATATATATACATACATATATATATATATATATATGCGTGTGTGTACATACATATATATCACATCTCTTAGACAGGTGGCCCAAGACGTACATATGACCATGGCCGCACACACACATATATGTGTATATGTATATATACATGTGTATGTATGGTAGGATATAGGTAGCAGTTTGGAGTAATTGTTGCACCTAAACCCAAACGCGATCGAAATCAGGTATTGCCTCCAAATCCATGGGTCCGGCCAATGTAGCTATCCCTAGTAAGGGTAAGCATTATTCAAATATCCGAATAACTGAATTGAACAGAACTGAAAATTTTAGTTCGATTTGGTTCTATCGAAAATCAGTTTGGTTTGGTTCACAATTTTTCGGTTTATTAGTTCGATTCAGTTCCAAAGGATCCAAAACCAACCAACCGGATTCATAACATGAACGAGTGTCACGATGACATTGGTCCTACAGAATTGCAATTCAAACTGGTCAGTCTCCCACATGATCTACTCATATTTGGATCCTCCAACGGATCCTCCAACTGAAACCAGAAGCCGCTAAACTGGAGCTGAACCTGGAACTAGGGTGTGGCCGGTTTGATTTTGGTTCCAGGTTTCGGTAGATCCAAAACCGATGGTCCCCGTTTAACGAAAACCGGATAGATCTATGGGAAGACATGGTCGGTTCTCATAACCACAAATGTTGCCGAGTTGAGTTTCATCAAGTTCATTTATGTCTCGTAAATTCCCTATTAAAGTTACCGTTTTCACTTAAAACAAAACCCCTCAAAAAGTAGAAATTTTGAAAAAACTTATAATTTTGTTCTGGACTTGTTCTAGTTTTTACGGGAGGAGGAACCATAATCGATAGTTTGAACTACGAAACCAGTTCTAAACTGGCCATGTCTACGTCAAGAACAACACATGTTTTAATTGGCAACTAATATATATATATATATATATTTATTTATTTATTTATTGATCTAGAAAAAGCTTATGATAGGGTACCGAGGGAGGTTCTGTGGAGAACTTTGGAAAAAAGAGGTATCCCATTGACATATATTAACCTTATAAGAGACATGTATGATGGTGCAAAAACATGTGTGAGAACTCATGAAGGAACGACAGACTTCTTTGAAGTTAATATTGGGTTACATCAAGGATCAACTTTAAGTCCATACTTATTTATAATGGTGATGGATGAGTTAACAAAACATATTCAAGATGAAGTACCTTGGTGTATGTTATTTGCAGATGACATTGTATTAGTGGAGGAGTCTAAGGAAAAAGTTAATAGAAAATTGGAACTATGGAGAGAAACATTAGAAAGAAAAGGCCTTCTACTTAGTAGAACAAAGACATAATATATGGAATGTAAGTTTGACCATTTGGCTACTTCAGAGGACATAGAAATTAAAATTGACACACATTGCATTCCCCAAAAGGAAAGTTTTAAATACCTAGGGTCAATTTTTCAAAGTGATGGAAGAATTGATGGAGATGTTACACATAGAATTAATACTGGTTGGTTAAAATGGAAAGGAGCATCAGGTATTCTTTGTAATAAGAAAATACCATTAAAATTAAAAGGTAAATATTATAGAGCAGCAATTAGGCTTGTCATGTTTTATGGTTCTGAGTGTTGGGCAGTTAATCATCGACATGTACAAAAGATGTCTGTGACAGAAATGAAGATGTTGAGATGGATGAGTGGTCATACAAGAAAAGACCGTATACATAATGAGGTTATTAGAAACAAATTAGGAGTGGCACCAATAGAGGATAAAATGAGAGAACATCGTTTAAGATGGTTTGGACATATAGAAAGAAGATCAAAAGAAGAACCTTAAAGAAGGTTAGAAAAACTAAATTTGGAAAGTATTAAAAGAGGTAGAGGACGACCACAAAAGTGTTGGAAAGAAACAATAAAGAATGATCTAGCTTATTGGGAGTTAACTGCTAACATGACACACGATAGGGATCTGTGGAAACAAAGAATCCATGTAGCCGACCCCATCTAGTATGGGAAGAGGCTTAGTTGTTGTTGTATATATATATATATATAGATAAAGAGAGAGAGAGAGAGCTCAGCAAACTAAAAAAAAGTTGAATAGTATCTTAGTAATTTTTTCTTTGGCACAATACAGGGGTTGAAACCAGATGCATACTCCTAGGTATGGAAATCATGACCTTGAACTTGTGAGTCCACCCACTAGCCTGTTGCATTGATTTTGGAACTTGATCATAGTTTAATTTCATTAATGCTTAAATCTTTTCAAACATTTCTATCATCCTATCAATGCGATTAATGATAGAGATTTGAATTAAAAAGCAAATTGTATCATTTTACTTTTCGTATTTCATATTTAATAAATAATAACTTAATTTAATTTTTAAAATTCAAATTTCTACCATTGACTGTACTAATTGAATGGTAGAAATAATTGAGTCGACTTAAGGAGGTTTATGCATGTACCACTATCTCTTTATAATATATATTCATGAGGTTGGAGTCGTTTTGAACCTAATTGGAGCTCAAACTTGAAGTTGGAGGATCAATCGACCTCAAGCTCAAGCCCGGCATTTTCTTAACGAGTCGAGTCGAGTTGAGTCTTGATTACATCCTAATCCAGCCAAAATCTAAGCGTGAAAACACTATTTTAATATTCCTTTAGAATTAAACCGTGACATGATCAGAGAACCAAAATGAATTGATCCGACAGTTTCGATTAGGTATCTGAACCACGGTTTTACTTGGGTAACTTTTCTTCAAACCCTTAAGACTCATTTTATAGATATATGGATCCCCTTTCTTCGACTCCCTTCTCAATACGGTACTAAAATTTTCCTGAAGATTTTTCCATTGATTTGGTTCCTGGAACCGTGAACAAAATCTCCAGTATTTCTCCTGTTAGAACCAAACCAAATCAAACCATTGATATCTAAAACTTCTAGTGGTTTGGTTTGGTTCGGTTCTAACGGTTCCTTGAACACCTCTAACTCAACCTATCTTCGATATGTTTTGGAGCTTGTTGAACCTGATGCATTATAAAGATCCCACGAGTCAATGCGTTGGCGTGGGAAATCTCACACCCTCAAATTAAAGGTTCAAGTTATTTGTTGCTTGTGTATGACTTCAGGCAATACTGATGCAAGCAGATTTTAACAACTAATGATGAGGATTAGCTTGTACTTTCTAGTGTTTTGAGAGGATCCAATTATGAAGCTTCTTGGTCCAACCTACAGGTGTAATCGAGCCCAGTCTCAGCTCGAGTACAAGCAAGCTTGACTCAGCTCGTGTCTGCTGAGTGAACTTCAATGAACTTTGATCTTGAGGCTCAAGCTCGGCTCGTTAGACTTGTTTGAGCTCACTGTAACCAAGATTGACTCGATTAAGCTTTAACTCAAAATTGAGCATTGGAAGCTCAAATCAATGCACCTAGAGCGTTAGTTCGACTCCCAAAGGATGGATGTGTTGGTGTGAGTGTCTTAGGCATCAGCCTCCTCTTGTAAGAGAAACCAAAACCAAATCACTAAATCAATAACATACTTTGACAAATAAAAGAAAAGAGGAATCTTCCTTTGAATCAAATTTTTTCTTTCTTTTTCGATCTACTTTTTAGTGCAAATGGAGTAATGGATGCCTAGAATAAACCAAAAAATGAAGAATGAACGAAAAAAGAGAGAGAAAGTCGGTTGATATGAAAAGAGTACCTTGATAATTACCGAGAATTACTGAGGGTATTATGAAAAATATAGAAAAAAATAGAGTGTGCCACTGGTAAAAAGGGCATGCAAATTTTGAATTTATATACACACACACACACACACATATATATATATATATAATGACCGATGGTTTGGAGCACTGGTTTCAATTTTTTGAAAAGTTAAACCAGAACTGAACCGAATGGTACTCGGTTTTGTATCGGTTTCGAGTTAGGTTTACACCGGTTTCTGATCCGATTCGTAAACGAAACCGCCGAGCCGGTTCGTCATTACCGATGCTACGACTCGCGCGTATATGTATATCAGTATATATACGTGAAAATCGGAAGGTGTCACATGTAGGAGAAACAGAACGAGGGGTCGGTGAGAGTTCAGTCGGTGAAGCCGGTAGCTCCCCCCCCGCTCTCTCTCTCTCTCGATTTGTCAAGGAAACATGTAGTTTTGATCCATCGAGAGTTCTTTCTCGTTAATTGGCTTTGACGAACTTCGCTTTCTTTGTGATTTGTGTTTTTGTTGGGCTTGTTAGTTTGATTTTGTTGTTGGGGTTCTCTCTCTTGTTTTTATAAGAACATCAGTTTCACCTATCGACTTCTGGTTCTTCTGACTGTGGGCTTCAGCTTTTCTTCCAGTTTTGGAGGCCTGTAGATCGAACTTAGATTGATGTAATAGTGTTCGCTCGTCGTATTTGTGTGCTTAGGGTCTTAGGTGTTTGACTTCGGTTTTGATCCATGAAAGACAAGGTTTTTGTTCTATGAAGATAAGGGCTTCTTGTTACAGTCGGCGAGTTTATTTCGGTTCGTGATTGACTGATTTTTTATCATTTCTTGTAGAATTCCTGCTTTTCTGGAGGATATTGGGTATTTGGTTTCTGTATTTCTTTAGAATGGCATCATTCTAAAATACAAAACTCTAGAAGAGTGAATAGTTCGAGGATTTTCTCTGTTCTATCTTGCATCGAAGTGAACGCCTGGCGCTTAATCAATGTTAGTTGACGAATCAAAGTCTATGAATTTTAATTTGTTGAATTATTTGCGGAATTTGGAAGTCAGTTTTATATTTACTTTTTGTATCTAGTATTTATACGGTTTCTGCGATGTGGGTAAATAGGAAAGAAGGAAACTCCTTTGGGGGTGCGAAGATGGTATCCTTTGCGCTATCAGATGGTTTTCTGGCTGTGTGCTATCTGTGTTGTGTGTTCTTATAAATTGTTTGGGTAGGATACCTTGTGTTTCTACGTGAGGCACACATGCGTATGCATGTGCGTTTGTGTGTGTGTGTGTGGTGTTGCCATTTCTTGTGCAATAACCAAGTGTTAACTTTCCTGAACTAGTCTGGATGTTCTATGACTGTAGAATTTCTAAAGAACGAAGATGTTGGGGGCTATCATGCAAAAAATTGGCCGCAATGGAATTCCTGCAGTTATGTCCTCTTCGGTAATGGTTTGAACTCATTTCTTTAAGTATTATGTTTGTATTTTTGTTACCACAGTTTTAATGATTTTATTGATGGGTATTAGTCTGTGATGCGATGATAATAGATCTCCAAGTGATTATGTTACTGATGTTTCAGGCGCACGGACAGCTTTTACGCGGGATTTTTCCTCTAGTACCTATGCTACAAAGGAGATTTTCAAGTAGTGGAAAAGAGGTACATACCGTTTCCCTTGTTGCCATGCTCCACATACATCGCTTTTTCAGTTCAGCTTTTATCCTCATAGTTCTTATATTGAAAAAATGCAACTGAAGTGCATGATCCAAAGCAAATAAGCCAGTTGTGAACAAACAACTGTGAGCAGTTGTTGCAAGTGTATTGGGATAACTAAGTTAAGGGTAATATATTGAAGGATACAGTTGCTGCTTGTCTCTTGTAATGCCAAAACTTTCATTAATTGAAGAAACCAGAATTTTCCAAGAAGTGAACTACGTGCCAGCGTGTATTGTTGTTTAATACATTTAAAACAATTTATAGACAATCTTAATATGAATGACACATTAGCAAAATCTGTGGCCCAGGCTAGAGAGTCGGTGATAGGTGAATGATGCAGTCCTTTGGGTGTATACATCTAAACCCATCTGAAGAATGTGAACTCAGACTGGACTGGGCCATTAATCACATGTTGGAGTTTGCTGGTAGAGAAGATGAATCCTAGTGTTATGATCAGATGGTTTCCTAGCAGGTCGGCCAATTTACCATTTGTGTCCTGGTATAAACTGATTGAGACTGTATATGAATCAGTTGATGTACAATTGCAAACTTGAAACTTGAAAGCAGATCCTACTTGAATCATTTCTTATTGCTGTAGCAAGGGTGGATGCTTCTGTTCACTTTTAGCAGTGTTAAGATACTTGTTCAATTCTCTTAAAATTTTGTTCCTAGATAAGGATTGCTCTAGATCCCACTCAACAAGATTTTGACGTGTGGTTTGTAATATCCACTGAAAATGATCTTATCAGGCACTGGAGATTGTCAAAAACCTTTTGTTCCTGAGGTTAGGATTGCACAGGTGCTATCAGTTAGAATATGAACCTCCTTATTGTGAAGGGAGTGGGGTTCTTGGCAATCAATTTACCACATTTCATGGGTGTAGCCATTTAGAATATCATCCATGCATGATGAGATCAGCTTCTTTCCTATTTAGGATGATAGCATGAGCTCTAGATACTCATTTTTCACCCTTCTTTTCTTTGTCTCAAAATCCACAAGGACCCTTCTTGCTTTTGGAGTAAATAGTTTTAGTACCATTTAGCTTGAGTTGGTCTATGTATCTTTATTTCTACAGATGACAGTACGTGATGCCCTAAACTCTGCATTAGACGAGGAGATGGCTGCAGATCCCAAAGTTTTCTTGATGGGTGAAGAGGTACCCTGCAGATGATAAGTTCAAAGTTGCTGAAGATTTTGGGGTAATATTTACTAATTTTTGAACTTATTTCCAGGTTGGTGAATATCAGGGGGCTTACAAGGTAAGATGAAGTCCAATACAAGCAGACAGAATCTCTGCAGAAAAAGAAAAAGTATCGTATTTATCTGCTGAAACGGTTTGCTTTGTAGGTTACCAGAGGCCTTCTTGAGAAATATGGTCCAGAGAGAGTTCTCGATACCCCTATAACTGAGGTAGTTCATTGTTATTGTGAGTAACCTTGTTTAGCCTTCCCTAGTAGGTTGTATCAAAAGTTACCTTCTCACTGGTTTTCATACAACTAAATGATGCATGCAGACTTTTCTGGAACGTGTTTTGCTATAATAATTTGTCAATTAATTGACTTATCAATTCTTTATGTTAGGCCGGTTTTGCTGGAATTGGTGTTGGTGCAGCATATTGGGGCCTTCGTCCTGTGGTGGAGTTTATGACGTTTAATTTCTCAATGCAGGTAGTTCGTTTATGTTGCTTTGCTGGAGACATGTTACCATCTTTCTCCTTTTACTTCTTATGTTCATTTGAAGAAGTGCTTGTTATGATATTAGATTTGCATGCAGAAGATTATTGGTGTTCTTTGACAATGGTATAACTATCCGAGTTTGTCATCAACTGTCAGAAAATTTGTATTGCATAATAGCATAGCCATTGAGATGTTCCTTTTGTATTTGCGTCCTTTGAAATTGTTGGATGCTGGTACTCGTAATCAACATTCCACTGAAACATCTTATACAAATATACTACTGGATGATACATGAAGGGCAAGAGAAAAGATAAAATACTGATTCCCATGACCTTCATAATGCATACACTGTACCAAGACATAGTAGCTAAAGCTGTAATGTTGTGTTTGCAGATTTGGTTCATTTAATTTAAGAGGGTCTAACATTGCATTTGTAGGTAAAATTCAAAAGCAAGATTCTGTTATGCACTATAGTATTTAAAGGAAGCTTCAGTATTTTATATTTTGGTTTTATCACCCCGAGAAACTACCTTTGGGAGGTTTTGTACTTGGATCACTGTCTGTGAAACTTCAAGGCCAGGATCCACATCCTAGGCTTTATACTGGGTTTGTCTTATACTTGGGTGGTAGTTTCTGAAGAAAGTTCCGCTGGTCCATAATCAAGTGCAACTTCTAAGAACAGTCATATAAGTTGCTGCAATCATGCCAGGATCCTCGATTTGTTGGTTGCTGAGTCAGTTACTACAATCCTGGATCTATATATGAAGACATTTTATTTACTGCATTCCAGCTCAATCTTTAGAGCAAAAAAGAAAGACCTTCACATGATATTTATTGATCTAGAAAAAGCTTATGATAGGGTACCGAGGGAGGTTCTTTGGAGAATTTTGGAAAAAAGAGGTATCCCATTGACATATATTAACCTTATAAGAGACATGTATGATGGTGCAAAAACATGTGTGAGGACTCATGAAGGAATGACAGACTTCTTTGAAGTTAATATTGGGTTACATCAAACTTGGTGTATGTTATTTGCAGATGACATTGTATTAGTGGAGGAGTCTAAGGAAAAAGTTAATATAAAATTGGAACTATGGAGAGAAACATTAGAAAGCAAAGGCCTCCGACTTAGTAGAACAAAGACAGAATATATGGAATGTAAGTTTGATCATTTGGTTACTTCAGAGGACATAGAAATTAAAATTGGCACACATTGCATTCCCCAAAAGGAAAGTTTTAAATATCTAGGGTCAATTTTTCAGAGTGATGGAAGAATTGATGGAGATGTTACACATAGAATTAATGTTGCATGGTTAAAATGGAGAGGAGCATCAGGTATTCTTTGTGATAAGAAGATACCATTAAAATTAAAAGGTAAATATTATAGAGCAACAATTAGGCCTGCCATGTTTTATGGTTGTGAGTGTTGGGCAGTTAATCATCAACATGTAATGTCTGTGACAGAAATGAAGATGTTGAGATGGATGAGTGGTCATACAAGAAAAGACCGTATACATAATGAGGTTATTAGAAACAAATTAGGAGTGACACCAAAAGAGGATAAAATGAGAGAACATCGTTTAAGATGGTTTGGACATATAGAAAGAAGAACAAAGAAGAACTTGTAAGAAGGTTAGAAAAACTAAATTTGGAAAGTATTAAAAGAGGTAGAGCACGACCACAAAAGTGTTGGAAAGAAACAATAAAGAATGATCTAGCTTATTGGGAGTTAACTGCTAACATGGCACACGATAGGGATATGTGGAAACAAAGAATCCATGTAGCCGACCCCGTCTAGTATGGGAAAAGGCTTAGTTGTTGTTGTTGTTGTATTCCAGCTCAATCTTACTTAGGTAAGTAAGGTGGCATGTTGACCACCACTACTTCTATGACATATGACAAACTCAGGTTTTGGATTTGACAGACCTTGTGTGGTATTGTCCCAGTTAACATTATTATCTCCAAATCATGTCATGAAACCAGACATTAGTTCGTTTACAGTTGAATCTCTCAAGTACTCGAAGACTTGATTAGTACTGGAAATTTTGCATTCAACATATGGTTTCTGAGTATTCTTTACACTTCTCATAAGCAAGGATGGCATCTTTTCCTGCCACGGATGCCTTCTCCTGTCTTAAACAGTTAATATGGGAGCTTATTATGCCTTGGCATATCTCCCAAGGAAAAAGTTTAGAAATTTAGGTTGCGTTCCACTGGTCTATCTTTATATCATTATGTGTCGTGTGTCTGCTAAGTGACTTTATCTGGTTCATTTGTTTTTTTTTCTTAACAGGCTATTGATCATATCATCAATTCTGCAGCAAAATCATTTTATATGTCCGGAGGTCAGATTCCTGTTTCTATTGTTTTTAGGGGTCCAAACGGGGCTGCAGCAGGAGTTGGTGCTCAACACTCCCAGGTTTGGTGTTTTTTAATTCAACGGTCGTTGTGGTTGATGATCTAACCTTAGTTTAGTTCATTGACGTATTGACTGATCTCTGTAATGGTGAGACCTTGAGAACTAGGGTACTTCTAACTGCTTAGTTTTGTTCGCACAATTTATGTTTCTGAAACCTGAATAAAAAATGTACTCTAGGCACAAGTTAACATCAAGTTTCTGGCATTAGCTCAAAACTGTTGTGATTCTTCTTTGTACAACTCCTACTTAGTTAGTTGGCTTCTGTTGCAATTGCACCAACATGTGCAAGTAGTTGTCTTACCAGCTTGCATTAACTTATGAAGCCATTGACAGTTCAGTTGGCTATACAACTTGCACTCTAATTAGCGTTGGCTCAAAAATATGTTCAATAACATATGCTTGATGTTTTTGTTTAGTGTTATGCTGGGTGGTATGGAGCTTGCCCAGGACTTAAGGTGCTCAGTCCCTATTCATCAGAAGATGGACGTGGACTGCTCAAAGCTGCCATTAGGGACCCAGACCCCGTCGTTTTTCTTGAGAATGAGTTACTGTATGTATTAGGTTAACGTGTCCATTGGTTTTGGAAAGAAAGCAATACTACTTTCTGTCTTTACCGATCTGAGATCTGCCAACATGGTGTTAATGCAGATATGGTGAATCATTTCCTGTTTCTGCTGAGGCTCTTGACTCTAATTTCTGTCTTCCTATTGGAAAGGCTAAGGTGTGTCTCAGCATGAACTTGTTATACCAGCGAAGGTGCCCTTGTATTTAGTTCTCATATCTGATATTTCATTTTCTCAGATAGAACGGTCTGGAAGTGATGTGACGATTACAGCTTTCTCTAAGATGGTTGGTTATGCACTTCAGGTTAGTGCTTTTGGTCTGGTTGTCCATGAAAATGAGTAATTTGTTGAAAAGTCTGATCATGATCTATTTGCAAGTGCCATCCCACAAACTTGCTATTAAAATGTAGTGAGGCTGATTCTGTGTAATCTGGAATTAATTGTGAATCTTTAGTCTTTTTCTTTAGAGAATCTGATATCTGATGGTTATAAGATTCTTTTTGGATGTTATTAATGATCTGTTCCAGCTCTCATACGTTGTCTTATTTTCACTACTTGATCTGAAAATCCTTCTTGTGGTCTTATAATGGTATTAAATGGAACCATTAGCCATGTTCTGGCAGATTGGGACAGTAGACTTCAATTGTTTTAACTCTTTCTTATTGATCATTAATTGCCATCCTCTTCGGTGAGCCGTTAACTGAAATAAATAGTTTGGAAATATGAGTTATAGAATTTGGAAATTTGGAACTCCACATTATCTTGGCTTGTTGATTTATTTTTAATAAATCAAAAAATAAACTCACAGTAGCATTCGGTAAAATGGTGCATTTTTTGCATTCTATCATATTTATTAATGTGATGCTGTGATTTGCACCACCATCCACACACACATGCTCACCAACAAAATTTTGGCTAATTTGCAGGCTGCGGAGATACTTGCGAAGGAAGGAATCAGTGCAGAGGTGAACCAAATTACATTAAATTGGATACTGACATCACGGTCTTCACTACAGCTTATTTCTGTGCTTGCAGGTTATAAATTTGAGAACAATAAGGCCTCTTGATAGAGACACTATCTTTGCTTCGGTGAAGAAGACCAATCGGCTTATTACACTAGAAGAAGGTTTCCCTCAGAGTGGTGTCTCTGCAGAAATCGGGTTTGTCTTATTCCATTTCGTAGATCTTTTATCTAGCTGTACCCTTTTATCAGAATATTGGAGTGTTATATTTCTTCTCTCATGTAACAGTCAATCAGTGATGGAGGAGTGCTTTGATTACCTTGACGCACCAGTGTATAGAGTCTCTGGAGCTGATGTACCTATGCCTTATGCAGCCAATCTAGAAAGGATGGCCCTTCCACAGGTATGCTATTGCTGGCGGTACACTTGGCTTTGTATTTGCACCAAAAAGTCAGTTTCCATACTCGTTGCTGCTAAAACTGTAGTGTTTAATTTCAAGAAAAGGGCAAGTGATTGCATGATGGAGATCAAGTTCGGGAGAAAGGTTTCAGTCATTGTTCTCCCACGTGAATGCTTGTATTGAGGTTTAAACTTGACAAAAGAAAGACTATATTAGTCACGTTGTGCTTCTTAACTAAATATTGCACACATAGCAACATCGAGGTATTTTACGTAGCATATAAACTACACAAACCAAATAGGCATGCTTTAATCGAGGGTATTGAAATAGAAGACATCCTTTCCATGGGCAAGAACATGCAAGAACACAGTTTCTATGTTTATTTCTTGATATTGGATGTGCTTAAAAGTCTCTGGACTTGTGATGAAAATATGTTGCAAAGAATGGATGATGCAGTCATCTCCTTTTTTCTGTCTTAGCATCAATCTGAAATTTCTGCAATTCACGGGTTTTATTTTCGCTGCAAAAATGGCATAGAAGCAATTATTCAAGCCTGTTCGACTCTCTGCCCCTACTCGTTTCATTTGAAGACTGATTTAATGATGCATGATGAATTCCCCTTTTTACTGGGATATCACCACTCAATTATCGATTATCTGCAGGTCGATAACATTGTACTTGCGGCAAAAAGGACGCTGCATTCTGTTCCCTTGGCTGCCGTTGCTTAAGCATTTGCTCGATTATGGAAACCTGAAACTTGAGCATTGACTTGATTCTAGTGGTGTTTGATATGTAGAGTTGTAAAGGATTAAGATGGAAGGGTGAATTTGTTCTTTTAATTGTTATTTGCATTTTAGTTTACCTTGAGAATTTTGTTAATCCGCCCCATTGAAATAAGCCTGATGACAATCACGGCTTTTTATATTTATACATTCAGAATATCTAATAAAATAGCATTGATGTCACAGTGGTTTTAATCTTCTATGCAGCTATGCATACACGCATACTGTGTGTGAATGTGCCAGCACAATTCCGTTCACATGCATGTGCTTGTGAACCTTGCTTCTGTGTGTGTGCGTGCGTGGTTGGTGACTCATTTGAACTGGTTAAACTGTGTTATGCCACAAAAAGAGGATGTCATGCGATCTCTAATGTGCATGGAAGCTGACTTTGTAATCCCTTTCTGAATTAGGACAAGAGCACATGCATCTTTTATTGACTTCTTTCCACATATAGATACTAAATCACTAATAAACTTATCAAAATAATATTGAAATATTGCCTATTGACTGTATACGTCGTGTTCAACACCGGCTCTTTGTCCACCGGGATCACCAAAAATTCCATGTCAAGAAATGCGTTTATAAGCTTGGAACAGCGTTGTCTGCTTGTTATCTTGACTCTGCCAAGAGGGTTCAGGCATCCGTATGGGCATTTTAACGGGCGCCATCTCCCTTTCGACTCCTCTGATTGTTTTTGAGCAAATGTTGCGGATCATCACGCCATACCTACATTAGTTTTGTTGCCCAAACAAGCAGAAGCATCCAGCAGAATGGGAGATAGATGACCGGTCGGAATATTCCCTAAACAGAAACGTTGAGGGAACGGAGTGTCTATCAGTCTGCAGCGTCACGACTGAGGAACGCCTATGGAACCCTTTATCGTTGTCCCATTTTGGTGCCCCTTTACCATTACTCAAGAATTTGTTCATGGGGAATGCACTGTTATGACACGTTGAAAGTAAATGATAAACACGATCTTTCTCTTTTGTAATTGAAATGTTAATATGATAAGATTTAGTACAACGGCGACTAAGAATTCATATAGCCGAAGCCTAGTGCGAAGCAGACCCTGAGGCAGCAGTAAGGCTGGAGCATACTTGTGGCACATGAACTTCATATGTTGAACTCAACAGGATCAGCAATCAATCATGCTAAACTGTAATTGGATATCAAAAAGGAAAACAGAAATCGGCCACAAACAAAAGGCAATGTACATGGCATGCTTGGAGATCGATTACACTTCACGTGCTTAGCATTAATCAGACACGAGTTTTACAGCAATGGTAATGGCATTGAGAGCTATCAGATGCAACCTCATGTATTGAGCTGCATATATAAGGCCTACAAGTTGCCCTTTTATCGTCTTAGCTGTCCCAGGTGCAAGTTCCGCAAAGTTCCATCCTCGAGGTGCAAGAAACCCGTCTTCGTTTAGTATTGCACATGCATTTGCTAGGAGAAGAAAAACCTTCAAAAAGCGTCCACAAACCCATCCTGCAGCAAGCAACAAAAGTATTTTAATGGTTATCAGATCTCAGGTCTCCAAAAAGGCACTCTTATTTTCATCGTTAGAGTGGCACATATTTTAATAATCCCCCAGAAATTAATAAGCAAAAATTAAGTATTTCCCATATAACACGCAAAGCATATGCCATATACAGAAGCCGTTATCAATAAACTTTAAAGCTACAGAGAGCTGAAAGAGGTTCAAGCAGAAGGGTTGTTTTATAGCGGTAACTTGATTAATCATACATTAAACTGAAAAGGATTCAAAAAATAATTGACAGAAGATCAAAGAAATCAAATGCGCACCAGAAACCACCAAATTACAAGCCCGCCCGGCAATCTCTCCTTAATTTGAAATGTCTTTATATGATTAGTTGCCATCCTATTCTTTCATGGACCAAACCATCAACCATCAATCAAGTCGACTGTCTCAGTACATGCAACATGATATAATATTGTTTCATGGTTAAGTTCTCTCTGTACACAAAAGTGCACGAGCACACACCCATGCAAGCATTCCCCATTCTATGGATCAGCATCAATACTAACAATGATGTGTGCCCTGCTGCCGAGCAAGTCTACGATCATTCAACTACAATAGCCGTATCCAGAATGTTGATAAGCATGGTCACAATGTACTCCAAGAGACAAATATAAAGGACTTAACAGGGCCTATCCATAACGACATTTTTATTATTTAATGTGTGTTCAAGTGGAAAAGGATTTGTTTCTAGTACATTGGTGGAGCACCTCATAATATTGTTCGACGAATCCCTAATCAAGTTCTACATGCTATTCTAACGGCCTTTTCTTATATAGAGCAGCTGATAACCAAACTATATAAAACGTCCAGCAGCAGCAACCAGAGACTCTCTTAAGGTCTATGTCACAGCGATACTCCATTTGGGTGAGGTGTCAACACCGACATGGATGCGACACTGACACTGCATTGGTGTGACACCGACACGGTGTCTGTCACCAACGTGTTGAAGGTCGATTTTGGGTGTGTCAGCTTTATCGCATGGTCTGGCCTCTCTCGCCTCCTAACACCTGTCTCCTCTGCGCTTGTCGGTTGTCGCCTATGTGCCTCTCTTCTCTCTCGCCTCTGTTATGGATGTTCAACGGATTTTCAATCAGATTTCATGACAACCTTGCCAGCTATATAAGTGACTAAGAGGCAAACTATGCCATGGAGAGGTGTGGTACATCCTTTGACTTGTCCGGCCACAAGTGTGTTTATTCATGTTTGTTTCTTTTAGGTGAGTTTGTGGATTTCTGTTACGCGTACATGTACGACATCAAATTCATGGATGAGTATCAGTATGTAATGACCAAGAAACTTGGCTTGATGAAGTACAATAAACAACTGATCTCAGTATTCCTGAGGGTGCTCTTCTAAATATCAGTACTGAAAGAAAAGCAGCATGGACCAGCTGGATCCAAACATGTATACAGGAGGTAAGAGGATTTATATAGGTTCTCTTTTCCCCATTTAATTATTCTTTTCGCCAAAGGTTTGAAGGTACCATCATGTCATCTAAATTAGGTCAATAAGTTCTAGTCATCTTATTTTGGTTTTCTTTCCAACATCTTCCTCTCTTACATGATTTTCTCAAGGGAAAGAAGAATGCCTCAATTATGTGAATGAAGGTCAATGAGATGACCTAGACCCTAGATTCATTGACACCTAGACTGTGGAGTAAGTTTTTACTAAAGTGCATATATATATATATATGTGTGTGTGTGTGTATGTGTGTGTGTGAGAGAGAGAGAGGTCATCCGCAGGCATGGTAGTCTTTGAATTTGGACAACTATTTTAGCAATGACTTGAGAAGCCATTCAAAAACCTGGAAATAAATACCACTGAATTGTGAGTTGAGCTTTGAATGGTAAAAAATCAAGCAGACATGGTCAGCTTATGCTGATTAACAGGCTGGTGCCGTATTTGACCATTTCTATCATGGTTCACATCTACGTTGTTTTCTTTTACCCATGCATGGTCTCTAATTGCCACGAATACCTAAAATATACAAGCAAACACTGCAGTTGAGAATTCAAACTCTTTGGTAAAACCCCCGAGGGAGTATTTTCTCAATCAGGTGATGGACGTTCTAGGGTCGTTTCAAACCACGTATATATATATATATATATATATATATATATATATATATATATATATATATATATATATATATATATATATATATAGAGAGAGAGAGAGAGAGAGAGAGAGAGAGAGAGAGAAAGAGATATATGGGGATGCATATGTGCAGCGTACACTCATACACTCCATTGCTTTGGCGCGTTCTGCCGCTTCAACTGTGGCTTTTGCACTCAGACACCTTCTTCCTCCTATATGTGTGTATATATATATACGTGTGTATATGATAGAGTGAGAGCAATAGAGGATGTGGTGGTGAGTGGCAATTAAAAGCTGGTGATGGATGATGGATGCTGATCATTATTTTAACTGTTACTGGTGTCATCAATAAGCAAAGGAAGTAGAGGAAGGTGGTTGAGGGGGTGGCATGTGGCCACCAGTTGAAGCAGGTGAAAGCAGCAAAATAAGGGTAGTGCACTCAGTGGTGTGTGTATATATATATATATATATATATATATATATATATAGAGAGAGAGAGAGAGAGAGAGAGAGAAAGAGAGAGAGAGAGAATGTCATGCATAGCTCTCTTGCTCCTAAAGGGAAATGCATGACTATACAATATTTAGAGATTTGTAGGATCCAGTCTTCGTAATTTCCTAGTAGGACTTGCATCATCGATTATACAAATGTATTTTCCAAAATACAACTAATGTTCTTAGGTTTGAACCAATTTCCACGGTTATTTTCATGTTTCGGGTTGTTTTCTCGTCAACGTGCTCAACCCAAACACAACCTGATTGTATTAATGGATTTGGTGAACACGAAACATGGCAGGAAATCATATCGTGTAGCGATCTTACGTTCTGTGTCTGAAACAAATCAACCTGAACACAACACAATTTCTTTCGTGCTACTTTTCAAGGACGCGAGATTTTCGTGTCGTACAGTGTGTAGCGGTCCTAATCAAATCAATTCTCCTGTGCACAGTTGGCCTATCGCCACGTTTCCACTCGTAAGCCTGCCACGTCAGATAAGAACAGGTAAGGAACCGCGTGTATGACGTGGCAGGCATCACGAAGACTACCCAGGTCAACGAAGGAATTGTTTTCCTCTAACGTGCGGTGGGCCCGACCGGCTTGACCGAATCGGCTAGAAGAAACGATCCGGTTCTCCAAACGACTCAGCTAAACTGGCCGTTGAAGAGAGAGAGAGAGAGAGGGGGTGGGTTATTTCCTAATGCGTCCTTAGCTTTGGGGACACTGTCAAAAACACACTTCTCCTTCAACTACCACTAAAACAAAAGAGAAGCCAGTTCCTCTGGTTGGTCTGGGCCATTCTCCTTCAAATTTTTTTTTTTATTATTATTATATAAACTTTATCTCTAATAATCTCATTATAATTTCAACTCTCTTTAGTTAATTTTAGGTCTTCTTTTCTTTATTAAACAATATGATTTCTCATTTTACTACTATCTTAAAGAAAATAAAAAAGGAGATATATTAAAGGACCATTATCTTATATACATAAGGAAACAAATTAAACTAGGTGTTCATGTCAAATGTCTTCTTCTATTTTGTTTGAATTTCATCTTTAATGGATGATTCTTATTTTCATTGTTGGGCAAAAACGTGAGGGTGTTTTAGGTTATTTTAAAAAATGAAATGCATGAATCTGGGAATAGCCATAAAGTGGGGACGAACTCCCAAGCGAAGATAACGGTGATGAGAGAGAGACGAGACGTTTTGAAAGAGATAGAGAGAGACACGGAGAAGAACGTGCCGAGCCATTTGTCCGTGGACGGTTATGCCCTCAGTTTACCGCCAATACCCGCCTCTCTCGTGGCCGACCTTCTTCCTCCCCTATTCGCCCTCTTTTGACCCTCTCTCTCTCTGAATCAGAATCGTTTTCAACGGAGGAGAGACATCGTATTTGGAAATTCGAGCTCACGCTTTGGTTCTCTTGGAGGCGTTAATGGCGGATTAGGGATTTCTATTCCCTCAGTGATTCGTGGCTCTAATGGCGGGTTAGAGATTTGTATTTCTCTCACCGGTTTGTGGAATTGGGAGGAAGAGGAAGAAGAGAGGCGGAGGAGCACCCGAAGACAGAGATTATGAAGTCTTCGTTGAGGAAATTTCGCGGGCTCGGCGGACGCAAGAGCGAGCCCAGGGAGAAGAAGGGCCCGAAGAAGGCTTCGCAAATCGACGATTTCATTCAGGCTAATCAGGTAGATTCTCTTATCTCTGTCTTTCTCTGAGTCGGAGTTATGGCTCTTCTGGGTTTCTCTGACCGTGTACGTTTGCTAGTTTATCGTTCGTTTTGGTAGATGAGACTGAGAAGGAGGATTGAAATTAATGTATTTCGCGAGGATGTTCCCCTCGGTTTATTTGATACATTTGGACTGAGGAATGTGTTGCACATGTTCCTATTGATATGTCGCATCATTTCGACAAAGATAGAGCTAGTTCTGCAATGCGATACTTCCTTTTTGTTTTGATAGTTTCGGCAATTTCTGTGCGGATTAAGTACTGACAAGGCAAGCGATGAACAACATAGAAACAATTTCATTATGATTTGTAAGATTGTCCTTTTGGCGGCCAAAAAATCAGCTTCCTTGCACCAGATAGGTAAAAAAGCATACTTAAAAGTTCATGTTTTTTTAGAAATCATTATTTTATGTAGATTTCTAGAAATGTTAATGTGTGGCCTCTGAGGCAAAGAAATTAAGCTTCCTCAATAAATAAAGATGATTGAAAAGGCTCAGTGGTAAATAGAATGCCCACAAGAAGGAACTGCAGACATTCTGAAAGAATTCAATTCTTTTATCTCATTATCTTGAGAGAGAGAGAGAGAGAGAGAGAGAGAGAGAGAGAGAGAGAGAGAGAGAGAGAGCTGGATCGGTGCCAGAGTGGTGGTGGCGGTCATGGCTTGGGTGCACCAGTACTTCTTCGATGAACCACGAGGAGCAGGTGATTTTAGCGGCATTCTCGGGGTAGAACCTATTGTAATGAAGACGATGCTTCCACGTAGCAGCGGAAGATTTGTGAATATCACCTCAAAATATCACACACAAAAGCCTTAGAAAAAGGCTAAAGGCACAATTAAGTGGAAATAAATAAATATGATTTAGCCACACAAAAGACTTTCTTGATATGTACATGGGAGTTGTATTTATAGAGGACATAAGGAGAGGAGTCAGAGAAGAATACGTGAGAAGAGAGGAAGAAAAGAAGGGAGGGCTGGCTCAGCCAGCCCCAACGGCTAGGGGCCATGGCCTTGACAGCCCCACTAGCCAGGGCCGGGCCTGAGTGGCCCATTTTCTACATTCACCAAATCCACTAATAAAGCTATATATGTGAGCATGTTGCAAAACGGATCTCTATTAAAGAAGATCCGTTTTGCCCCTCTTTTCTTCCATTTTGTTGTAAATGACTTACATAAAGCGATATATGTTGAAAAACAATGTTTTAATCAGTTTATATGAGATGATTATAATCATGCCATATACTTAACAAAACAATCTGACCAATCGGAAGCGAACATGTTTTTTGTTTGTGTTGGGCTTGAATATCTTAGCAGTCCATCTCATGTTTTGTTCTTCTAGATTGTGAGCCTAACACAAAAAGGTTAATGTGAGCTAAACTGACACAAATCATGAGCAGTTTGGTTATATGACCAAGTACTTGATTATGTGGAAGAAATCAATGTGATAAACCAACATAGAGTTACATTTGTTATGGGGAAGGATTCTGTGAACTTATAAAAAAAATGGAAGCAAAAGTATAATGTGAACATCAACAGTGGGTAATCTGCAGTTTATAATTATCTGTTTATGTAGATTTGAACTTTCTAAGGGCACGCTTCTCAGTATAACATTTGCTTTTAATTATTAAGTAAATATGGCTTCTGCTATATGAACTACACATCTTATGCTTTTGTAGGACATGGAAGACATGAAAAAGTGTTATGACAGCCTAATTGCTGCAGCTGCTGCTATTGAAAATACTGCATACGGTAAAATTGCTTTTAATATTATGATCACACCTGGCCATCTGTTCCTTGTCATTTTCACTAAAATGAAACTCAATCTGAACCTTTTTGAAGCTTTCTTCATGACTGTTGACTTTCAGTTTTTCCTTTTTCTTTTGAATCATAAAATAAAACATTTCATTTGAGTTGCAGTGATTCAGATGGGTGATTATAAGTCACCACAGGGAGATCCCACTGATTTAGTTTTGTGTTATCTTATCCATGACACCCATAGACATACCTTTAACATTTAAAGAGGAACTTTGGTTGAGAGTCTTGAGACATTTAGTTACTCATAAATCATTTTGAGGTGCGCATCTTTTATGGTATAGAGTATTTACCATAATTTATCTTGGCAAAAGAGTTGGACATACTTGTGTGCTTATTCGTGTGTTTGAGCTTACAATGCCTCCTCTCTTTTTGTTGGGAGTAGCTTTACATGTAATTTCTTTACTCAGTCTCCTAGATTTTGTTGATCGTAGAAAAAATATGTAGATCGTCTTTCTGGTTGTCACCGTTGAAGTTGGTAATATTGTTTGCAGAGTTTTCCGAGTCCCTGAGGGAGTTGGGTTCTCGCCTTCTGGAGAAGACTGCTTTAAATGATGACGAGGATAGTGGTAAAGCAAAATTTCTTCTTCTGTAATATGGTTCACAGCTTCAGGACTACAAATAGTTGAACTGTATGCATGTCCGCACCTGCTTGACATCCCACTAATGCCTTCATGTACATGTGCTCTCTCATGCTTGCATGAATACAGCTCACATTTCCATGTTATCTTGTAGGCTATCAATTTTATGTCAATAATTAAAATATTATAATCTGACTTCTTAGCATATGCATTCTCCAATCTGCTTTCATGTTTCTGTTTACTTTGTAAAACATGTACAGGGGATCTTTTTTTGCTTGTTTATGGTATGCCCTCGTATTTTATTTCACATGCTTATATTGGAACTATGACTTGGTTGTAACATCTTATGTCGATGAGCTGCTTTCACTCAACTTGCTTCTCTTAGCATCACCAGCCAAAGTAGCTTGGAGCAAATATCTATGGAAACCATGTGGCCCTCCAAACTATTCACTTAACCTGCTACATGCAAAGCAGTCGGAACTTTGTCAAGTTATTCTCCCGTAAAAAGTTGCTCTAAGATATCCTTTTTGAACAATAGCACTCTCTGTAAGTTCTTTTAAGAAAAACCCCGGCTACCGTTGTTGTGAGGCTGTTAGTCGTTGGTATAGTGTTAGGAATGAGCTTTAAGCTTAGGCAAGACCATCTGGTCAGGCATATTATTAGTTTACCAGTATTTTGTTGATTAAAATTGAAAGGTAAATATTATAGAGCATCAATTAGACATGCTATGTTTTATGGTTCTGTGTGTTGGGCAGTTAATCATCAACATGTGCAAAAGATGTTCGTAGCAAAAATGAAGATGTTGAGATGGATGAGTGCCCACACAAAGAAAGACCGTATACGTAATAAGGTTATTAGAAACCAATTGGGAGTAGCACCAATAGAGGATAAAATGAGAGAAAATCGTTTAAGATGGTTTGGATACGTAGAAAGACGACCAAATGACGCTCCTATAGGAAGACATGAAAACTAGATTGTGAAAATGTTAAAAGAGGAAGAGGACGACTACAAAAGTGTTGGAAAGAAACTATAAAGAATGATCTAGTTTATATTGAGTTAACTGCTAGCATCACACATAATAGGTCTCTGTGGAAACAACAAATCTGTGTAGCTGACCCCATCTAGTATGAGAAAAGGCTTAGTTGTTGTTGTAGTAGTATTTTGTTGACTGTATGTGCTTTTATGACAAATGTCTATGTCCAGTTCGTACCCCATCTTCTTGCCATAGTGCAGAGAAAATTAACATGACAACAACAACAACAACAACAACAACAACTAAGCCTTTTCCCATACTAAACGGGGTTGGCTACATGGATTCTTTGTTTCCACAGATCCCTATCGTGTGCCATGTTAGCAGTTAACTCCCAATAAGCTAGATCATTCTTTATTGTTTCTTTCCAACACTTTTGTGGTCGTCCTCTACCTCTTTTAATACTTTCCAAATTTAGTTTTTCTAACCTTCTTACAGGTTCTTCTTTAGATCTTCTTTCTATATGTCCAGAAAATTAGTGTGACTATTAAAAACAAATGCTATCTCAGTCAGATGGAGGGTGTAAGTATAACTATTACCAGAGGAATGTGAAGCACTCAATAAAAATTACTATCTAGTTGTGGTGAGTACGCTTGATCAGTCAGTGGGATTATCTCCGTTCATTTCTTTTGGAGAATCTTTGTGGCAGTGGATGCTTCCTTATTGATGACCGACCAATCTTTGTGAGAGGTTCGTGTCACTGGAACATTAATCTATTCTGCAGTCTCAAGTTCATATTCGTTTTGCAATTTCAGAACATCTGTTAGTTCCTTCATTTCATCTGAACATCTCGATGATTGGGGCAGCTGAAGGAAAACTATAGGAAATAAAGTTGGAATTGCTGAAAAGCTATAAAGATCTAAATTACTTGCTAAAGAAGTTACATTGAAACAAAGTATTGCCGATGCTTGAAATAGATGGTTACATGCTCTTCAGCCCAGTTGTTGTATGAATTTCTTGATACGGTCTCTGGTTTGATCCTTCTAGTTGAGTAGTTATTTGCTGATGTTTTTCCATGCCCTTAATCTATTTTTCATCAACGGTTTGTGAAGTTCACATGTGCTTTTAGTGTTTGATTACTAGTTTCAACTTTCAACTTTCAACTCTGTTTTCTGTCGCTGGCATGCTTTAGGCTCTTGTTGAGTAGGCAGTTTCTTATTCTGCAGGAAGAGTGTTGTTAATGCTGGGAAAAGCACAGTATCAAATTCATAAATTTGTTGATAACTATGTAAGCCTATTTTGAATTTGTTCGATTCCTATAACTGCTGGCAAGTGGCAACTTTGATTTGCAAGTTGTAACCAGTTTTATTCGTTCATTCCAGAGGTCACATATTTGTAAGACAATTACAAGGCCATCTGAGTCTCTTCTGGCTGAACTTCAAACGGTGGAGGTATGTTTTCTTAATGTTTGGGTAGAATAGTCTAGTAATTCTTACTTTTTCAGGATGCTTAAACCAGAATGTATTAGGATTAGAAGAGAGCGATAAACAATCAGGCAGATTTGCCAAGAGAAAAAGAGAAAAAAGGAAAAGCAAGATGTCTATGCTAATTTTCCTTATCGGAGTAAGAATGATTGGCCATTGATCATTCTGCTTCTTAGAAGTCTTACTCTCAGCTTTCATTGTGATTCATTGGGTTCTTTTCATATTTAACGAGGATATTGGTTATAACTTAAGAGCTTAATGGATTTGTATGTCTGATACAGGAAATGAAACACCAATGTGATGCTAAAAGGTAGACAAGCTGTTGTTTGTTTCTTTTATCTGAAAATTTTCAGGTGAATCAATTCTGACATTGGAACTCATCGCCCTACAGAAGTGTATATGAATGCATGCTGGCTTCTCAAGGAGAGAGAGGGAAGTCCAAAAGTGCTAGGGAGAATGTTTCTCCTCAAAAGTTGCAAGCTGCTTTAGATGACTTTGAAGATGAGGCTAATTTATTCATTTTCCGTTTGAAATCATTAAAGCAAGGACAATCCAGAACTTTTTTGACACAGGCTGCTCGTCATCATGCTGCTCAGGTCTTACGATCTCGTGTTGAAAACATGCACCTTTTCGTTTTACTTATTTAACGAAATCTACAAGAGTTGTTCTAATTTCTTCCTTGATCACAGATGAACTTTTTCAAAAGGAGCTTTCACTTTTTGGAGTCGGTTGAGCCACATGTAAAAGTTATTACAGAACAGCAACAAATCGATTATCAGTTTAGTGGACTTGAGGATGATGATGCTGAAGATGTTGATGTTGATGATGATGGTTCTGATGTCAATGACGATGGAGAACTAAGTTCTGAGGATGAGCAACCACAACATGTGACTGAAAGTTTAGTTACTACAAGGCATTCAATGGAGGTGACAATCCACTCGCACCCTTCTCCTCTTCCTTTTTACGTTTTTGTGTTTCTTTAATTGTCGAACAGTCAAAGTGTCTCTTATGTGGGGATGAACTCGGGATTCTCTTTTTTCTTTCCAGAGAAATTATGTATTTATGGTGTTTTTGTGTGTGCGTGTGTATGTGTATATGCTGATTTTTATTAATTACGATATGCCTGCCCAGCAGTTCTTGTGATTATAATTCTGAATATCTTAATTTGTTTGGACCAGGTAGTTCTAGTGTCATGTTACCTAAGTCTCTTATATATAATTTTGATCCTTATCTATAAAGATTTGAGTCTCTTTTATTTAATTCTCTACTGGCATTTCATTGTGTTGTACCTGTAAAGGATCCCTTTTTTGAACAACGAGGACATTAATTACAGGTACAAAGGCAATGAAGTGAAAGTATGGATTGGCTGAACAAACGTTTATAAGATGGTTTCTAAGTGTTCCAGGCTTACTCTTTCCAAATTAAAACTTTCATTGCTTGTTAGGGAATCAGTTAACACATCTATAAGTTGATATTATGAACCAATTTCGCAGCAAACTACATAAAGAGAAAAAGATGATAATTTTTTATTAACCATGAACTGATGCCCGTTAGCTTGCTGCATCAGGTTGATGCTTGTGGAGAGAAAATCTCTGGTTTAATCAAACTCATTACAGTGTGAAGTTCAGAAAAGAGTTCTGTTCCTGTACTTATATTTAGCAGCATGCATGGGTAATTTTGTTGGTTGTGTAATAATTGTATGCACTTTACTTGGTAATGCAGCTAGATCATGTGGATCGTACGGTTGTTCCATCTGTGTTGGCTGTAAACACTCAGGTAAATATGTTCCCATCTTATTTTTATGTGCTAAGCTTAGATGCATAATGAATGCTTTTTCCAAATAAAATGGGAAGCTAGGTAATAAAGAAATCATGCTTAACCGTGATGTACTTACAGCAGCATATAGAGTATGAGAAGGATGGGATGACTGTAGTGTAGACTATATGAATTTTTGCAGTATGCGCTTAAACAGACGAGTGAGTGGGGGCACTTCAGTTGTGAAACTCGGGGAAAGAAGTCGTAGCTCTGACAAATTGGGTACGCTGCTGTTTCACATGGTTTTAAAGCTGCAAGTTCAAAACCTATGTGGTCGAGACCTGAACAAAACCTTTTTGTTCTTTAAAGCAATAGAGATCTTCTTGTTGAGAACAGTTTTGCTTATGAAAGATAAATCTAAAGTTGTTGAAATCAATTTAGGGCCAGAGAGGATGTCGCTTATCTAGGAAGGAATGACTGCTCCTTGATTTGATTGGGATTGTCATTTTAGTTTATTGTATCTTTCAAATTTGGTTTTGTCATTTGTTATTGTCACATGTCAAATGGTGCTTAAGGTTGGATCGGGGACCTGGGTGAGTTTGGATGCAATTGGGCTTATAATCAGCTTAAATCTCATGTTCTTTCCCCATGATGTTATGATGACATAAGCAAGTTCTCCTATCCGACTCTAAGATGTATGCTTGGATGGGTTGTTGCCGAATACGGTTTTCCCCTAAGTAGGCTGCGTGTTGTGTATGCGTGCTTCCTTCTTGACACTTGATTAGTTTTAACGTTCTTCACTGTATTTCTGCAAATGGCTAGGGAAGTTTGTTCAAGTTATTTCTAATGTGCCATTTAAAAGAACCCTCCCATGTGGGACTTGCAGTTCATTCAACCTTTCCTTTCTGATATAGTTTTCCAACTACGTGTTATCTGAAGAGTGTTGCTCATCTTCTTTCTTTTGTCTTTTAAATCTACTTTCAGGGAAATCAAGGGAAAGTCCAAAGAGCTTCGAGTGCAATGACCTGTGAACCTAGAAACGGGAGCCACTCTGCACCCATTTTGGCTCATCATGATGGGAAAAACAATGCTCCAGATAATTTGAGAGACATGAAACGATTACCATCGAGGAAGTTCAACACTTATGTGCTACCTACCCCTGGTGATGCGAAAAATCCAATACCAGCTGGTTCAAATAAAGGTCCTGGAAGGGGGCCCAATATAAATGCGCAAACAAATACTTCATTTCATTCACTACCCTTGTCACCAAAAGAGAAAGCAGGTAACTATGCAGCTGGCCGATCCTCAGGAGTGCCTCAGTTGTCAAAATCACATTCAGTTCTGAAAGAGAGCAATGTCAACAATGTTACCAGCCGGGCATCCGTTCATCTAGGAGAAGGGATTTCACTGCACAAATATGATTGGAGAAACTCCTCAGATACGAAAAAGCTGAAACGACACTCCTTTTCAGCACCATTGAGAAGTAAGCTTTTATCTACACCAGCTCCATCATCTGGTGATCCTACAGCTTCTCTAGACCACCCTGTTTTGTTATCAAGAATGTTTTCACGGGTCCCAGTGTCTGAATCTGCGGTTTCACCCAGAGTATCTTCATCTTCTGTACCTCCTATTACATCTTCACCTAGAATCCGTGAGCTTCATGAGCTTCCGAGGCCACCCGAGGTCCGAACCAGAAAGGAAGTTTCCTCCAAAACTAGTTTAGTCACCCATTCAGCTCCTTTGGTTTCCAGAAGTCAACCGAGATCTTTGGCGGTGATATACCCTACGAGGTCAACACAATCAGCATCTCCATTACCGCGACCTCCTGGAACTATGCCCAGGAGTTATTCAATACCTTCAAGAGGTGGTCAGAGAACACAATCAGCCAACGGCCCAGAATCTCCTATTGTTGGCTTGAGTGAGGAAGTTACTTCTCCACCTTTATCACCAATTGTATTTCCAAGCAAACCGATGGTGGCTACTGCAGAACAGATCACGAAGACTACAGGTTCTTAAATTCGTTCTCATGTTATCTGTTTCTATATGTTGGTTTTCAACTATTGCGTTTAGTGATCAATTTTTTCAAATTTGGTGTTTTTTCCTAGCTTGCATTTTAAAACCATTTTTTGAAGAATTGAACTAACTGACATGCTTTTGTTTTAATCTTACTAAACTTGCCACTTAGTATCAAGAGTTTTATTGTTCATATGTTTGGTGATGACAGCACTGGAGAAACTATAGGGACCAGTCCCAAAAGCGAAAAAGTTGCAAGTATAGATGCTCGTTTCACAAAGCATGGTAACAGTTGAGTAAGATCCCCATGTAAATAAATCGTGTATCGTTCAGTTCGGTGTTTTCGTTATTGTAAGTTATTCATTTCAGATTAGTGATGAGTAAATGTCATCATGATGCAATCTGTGAGTTTGCACTGTATGCAGTATATTTTTTAGTATGAAATGAGAAGGCTCATTTCTTAGATTTCGTACTCTTTTCCAGGAGACCGTAAAGTTGTCTTTTAAGTTCTAAACTTTGCGTGTGTATCGAGAGAGAGAGAGAGCACAATTAGTTGAACATGTCAAACTCGCAAAACATGAAAAATAAACACTTGGATCCAGAGCAAGCTGCGCCATCAATGAGAAAAGGAGGCCCATAGGACATCATTTTCGTATGAGAAAAGATATCCCAATGCTTCTCGTGTTCTTAGTAAATGTCGTCAAGCAAGACTGCAAGAATATCTATGCATGCGTGTGAGAGAGGGAGAGAGAGAGAGAGAGAAGAAAAACATGTATAATCTTATAAAAGACCCTTTCCTTACATTTCAGTAACGAGACCAGGACTACACCTAAGAAGGATGATCTTACACTTCAGCAATGAGATAACATAATGATGATGATGACCAGGATCTTCATCAGCCCGTAGCAGCATTCCAAGAGATACAAGAAAAGAAATCTAAGAAAAAATCAACAAAAGGGAAGAGCAACCAAAACAGTGTATCGACTAGCCTCATATAGCAAGTTCTTTCTAAGATGCTGTGCAACTTGGGGTCTGAATTTCCAATGACTTAACTGTACAGATTCACAGGAGGAAAATTGATAGCGAGCTTTGCCATGACTAAAAACCACCCATCACAGGGAGCCATCTGCCATTGGCTGTAAAAATAGAGGAGGAACATGAAGAACAGCCTCAGTTGTATAGCTGCCGGAAAAATGTCAGGTTTCACAGATCTTCTCTACACAAGACTGCCACTGCCGCCGAAAACCTCCGAGGCTCTTTCTTTACCTTTTACTCTTGCCCCATCACTTTTATCTTTCCTAAGGCCGACAGGAAAACCAGCCGACGTAAGCTTTGAAATAAATGCGAATGACCGAGCAGCTACAGGCTTCCCTATCGGACCGGACCAGGATACTGTTGGCGGGGCTTTAGCAAAATTGAAAGTTGTTGATGTGAACGAAGCATCAAAAACATCAAATGACTTTTCTTGATTGATTGCATTCATGGGAAAGCCGAGAGAGCCGTCCTGATGAGGAGGTGGGAACTTCTCACTCTTGCTCTTAGCATTTGCTTGGCTTAATAAACGCCTCCTCTGAAAGACGGAATCAATAACAGTAAGATCTATTGTATTGACCAACAACTATGGACCGAAGCTATGTCCAAGTGACAATACAAACTGCCAGAAAACGGCATTTTCCAAGTTAATGCATCGATTTTCTGGTTATTTATCTCAATGCTACTACCTAATCCTTCACATATGAAAACTATTCTACCAGTTCCTTTCTCTAGTCTCCGTTGATCATCTTAAAAGGACCAAAATCTTACATCTATGTTCGATGACAACTCTGCATCTTAAAAGGACCAAAATCTTACATCTATGTTCGATGACAACTCTGCATTTGCACCAGGATTAGGGACGGCCCTGCTGCTTCGCTCACGTGCCCTCACTTTCTTTGCACCATCGCCACCATGACCTCTTCCACTATGGCCTCTTTGCCTAATACCCAAGATATTAACATACTGTAAGAATACGAAAGTTGTGCTATTGAATCTATAGGGATCAAAATCAAGAGAAGAGCTCTTTTTCAATTTCTTCATGGAAAAAGCAGGGAATTTCAATATTCAAAGATTATTCACAATAAAATCAGAAGACTTCCAAGATCCAAATTTATCATCTGAAGCTGATAAATAAAAAATTTGGAAAAGCAACTTCTTGGCCAGAAGTCTTAAGCTTTTTTTTTAATATAGATTTTTGAAAACTCCGCCCATCTAAGAGATCACCCTTGCATGGCCCAGCCCCAAGGCTGAATAAAAGAGGAGGGTTATGTTAGGCTTCCGACAGTCACCGTAAAACTTTGGTTGTCGGACTTATCAATGATAGATTCTACAAATTATGATAGGGCTACGTGGAAACAAAGAATCCATGAAGCCGACCCCATCCAGTACGGGAAAAAACAAGGCTTAGTTGTTGAAATGTATATTTTGGTAGTAATTTTCATACAACAGGATATCTTGATAAGAAACCATGAGAATGTCAAGAATAACCGGAAAACATCCACAACACCGTAAGAGAAAACAAACAACGCCCACCTTCTAGCTGCTTCATCTCTCAATTTCGCATCCATCTCCTTGCTTGGAGGATATTTAGGCAAACTAGATGGCTCACAGGCATAAGGTTCAGTAGTAAAAAACTGCACTTGCAAAAATATCAAAATACTCCTCCTTAGCAAAATTGATTCATGGAAGAGCTTTTATCAATCATAAATACCAATGCAATTGAACATTATGCAAAAGGCTATCTATCTAAAGCACCCAGAATAGACAGCGAGCAGGACCCTCTTGTATAAAACAACAAAAATTGAAGCACAGTTCTTTTAAAGTAATCAATGAACAATAAAGATTATCATATATTAGTCAAGTAGAATATGAATATGGTACCCAAAGATATTATAAAGAAGGTATGCCAAATACATTTTATGCCAGTATGTAAATGAAAAGGTTGTAGGAAACTAACTTCACTTTTCAAAGCAACACTGGCAGTGCCTCGCTCAGCTGGGTCAATTGCAAGAAGAGATTCGATAAGTGGAAGAGAAGACTGTGGGAACACTTTGAATGTCTCCGCAATACAGCGCTTGTAAGGTTGTTGTGGCTTGAAAATAGTCGCATGTGGCAACTTTGATCTCTTCCAGTATTCCTCTGAGGGCGACCCACACAGCTTAAAGATCTTGTGCAACTGCTCCACCTACAAAATTGGAAAGGACAATTAAAGAATGTGTAAATGATCAAAGATTGATGCCTAGCAATAAAATCATTGAAAATAAGCGTTCATAGTGAAAAAAACAAACACGGATGAACAAGTACATAGACACGCGTATTAAGTTGCAAAACTAAATGTCAGAGACATAAATGCAAATGCAACTAAGCAAACATGCATCTAGAGAAGCTACAGATACAGACTTCATAAACTAGAAGAAGAATTTTATTAACAATCCATGTCAAGCCTTTAGCATTGTTCATGAGCAAATATCAGGAGGGCGAGATAAAATTTTCTTAACAAACTGGATGTGTCTGTAACACACTTCTATTGTGCATTATAATTCTTGATTGTTATCATACACTATCTACTTTGCTTAAAAGAGGATTTGCTGTGCAAAAAATCATGCATCAGTTAGTTGCTCATGATAGTTTATAATGGTTCCCAATTGTATAAGAAACTAAAGAATTATGTACTTCTACTAAGCTATGAGATAAAACAAGGATCCACCGTCAACTCATCCCGCAATAGTGATCTCAGTGATAACGGATTGGGCTTTCACTATATACAGAGGTCATTCTAATCTTAAGGACAACAGTTCCATTGTCTATCTGGACCCTTGTGCTAGATCCTAGCTGCATATAGCTCACAGAAAAGCTAAGCTAAAATTACAAGAAAAATGTATAAAAGTTAAATATCAGTCAGAACTAGATGAAATAAAAAGGAATGATAAAATATAACTTGGAATCTTTAATGCTTACCTCTGTCCGTCCTGGCATGATTGGCTTTCCAGCTAGCAATTCTGCCAAAATGCAGCCTGCACTCCATAGGTCAACACCTACACCATAATAAGTGGCCCCAAGTAAAAGCTCCGGTGGCCGATACCAGAGGGTTACAACTCGACTTGTCATAGGCTGCATGTGGTCAGGATTGTAGAAACAAGCTAGTCCAAAATCGGCAATTTTCAGAATTCCCTTGTTGTCAAGTAGTAGATTTGAACCCTTGATATCACGATGCAAGACACCCCGGCTGTGACAATGCTCAAGCCCTGAGAGTAACTGATGCACGTAGCACTTGACCTGGAACATGATTGACAAGTCTGTATGAAGGATATAAATAGCAATATCCTGATTGCAAATGATCAATGATATTGTTTTGCTTTTAGAAAGCAAAAAAAAGTGGAACGGGATCATTATTTCAGTCAGCATAAATCAATCGACATTCAGTGATGCTTATCAGACTACGCTACTATCCAGAATGAGAGATAACAGAAAGGAGAATAATATGCAAAGAATGCCCTGCCTGATGTCAATGAAAGTATCAACAAGAACCACAAAAGTTACACTAGCAGAATTTCATGAACCTCAAATAAGCAAAAATCTCCATTCTGTTATCTGATTTCAAATGCTAACCATGAAGCCTTGGCGCATGAAACTTGTTGTATTGCCGTCATCTTCAGCTCTGGTCAAATGAAAACTTCAAAGAGACTACGATCCTGCCTTTGCCAACTGGCAATGTAATAGATAATTATTTCTTTCCAACAATCCGTGTGTTCCTTTAATGAGAAATAACTTACACAATTTGATTGCATTTTCTAGAACAAGTTACACCATGCCCGGTAGATTATGCTAACTAAACATCAGTTGCAATTTCAGCCTGCTTTAGAACTAAAAGACTAAAAAAACGCACTTCATAATTTAAAAGAATATCATTAGTTCTTGGAAACAGAATTCCTCGATTTGGACAATTGTGAAAAGCCAATATTTGTCAATCACGGGCAAGAAACAAACAGTAAATCTACTGAAGAATAGGCTCTCACCATAATGGTCGATCATAAACTACAAAAGAATAGAAATCTATACAAGGAAAGTCGAAGCAGAACCTCATTCGAACCAAACAGAGGTTAAACATACTGCAACACCAATAACGACATCGCAAATACAAGAAGAGAGAATCTGGGGACGACGAACACCAAAGCTAAGAAGGAGACCACAGGACGAACCTGAGGCTCTGTGAATTGGATTCCAGGGCAAACCGCTAGCCCGGCTAGATCGTGCTCCATGTACTGGAAGACGAGATACAAGCTGCACGACATTCTTGACGTTACCAAGCCCTCTAGTTTAACCACATTCGGATGATCCAGCTTCCTGAGCACAAGAATCTCCCTTGCCATGAATCTCACGCTCTCAGGCTCGAGATTATCGAATCTTACCTTCTTCAACGCAACGATCTCTCCCGTAACGAGATCTCTCGCCTTGTAGACGTTGCTGTACGTCCCTTGCCCTATCTGAATCACAACAAAATAACGGAAAGAGTTCAGACGGAGAGAAAAAACAAATGCCTAAAGAAAAAGAAAAAAAGAAAGCAAGAAATGGAAGACGGGGGAGTGCCTTATCGAGCTTCTGGAACGAATCGGCGCAACGGGGAATCCAGCCGTTGATCGCTTCTCCGGCGATCTGAGAGAGCCACGACGGCCATCCGGCAGCCACCTGCTCACCGTTGAGGTTTCCTGGCGGGTTGCTGAGTCTCGGGTTCGGCTTCATCCTCCCCCGCTCCCTCCTCTTCGCCGCTGCCACGGCGACCTTCCCTACCGCGCCCTTTGTCACCGAGGCAACCTCCGGAAGGTCCTCCACCTTAGGTGCTGCCTGCGTTCGAGCGGAACCCATCGGCTTCTGCCCGTCCACCGTCGCCGGTCTCCCCAACGCGCAACCCATGGCCGTACGACCGAGAGGTCGAACTACGCGTTGCGATCGGCCAGCGCCCTAACAGCTGAGCTCCGCAATACCGGAGACTGAGGAAAGCGCTAGCGGTTTCCCATTTCGGTCCCACCAAGAAATACTCCGCCAGAAAACCGTTACACTGCTACACCAGAAGCTGATTCGTTTAACCGGTTTCACCAATAGCTCGCGATCTTACTGGCATCCAATTTAGTACAGATGACGGAAAATCACTCCGCTGGACGAAACCCTAGCAGATCCCACGAGCGCCAGCGGCAGAAGTTCTTCTTCACTAGGGGAGAGAGAGAGAGAAATAAACCTCGGTTTTCTCTTACGAAAATAATCTTTTGCAATACCCTCAACACGATTCTTTAAATTTACGAAACCTTCAAAAATTCTATGATTCTCTAGGAACTTCATCCCCGCAACACTGGAACTTGGTATCTAAATTTAGAACTTGAACTAATTAATGAACCCCACAAAATTCAGATTCATGAACTCCATTTTAGCTCAAGCTTTTAATTTAAGAAAATGGTAACTTAATAAGCAACTAATTTATCCACCAAGCCAAATTAGATCGCTCTCGCATGGTTGTTGACTAAATATAGGTTCAAATGGTGGCGGGAGCTGAGTTACTAGATCGAGTTGTTGACTATATAACTCGAGTCTGAGTCTCTTCAAGATCAACTCTAGTTGACATGTGAACAAGTCGAACTTGAGTTCGAACAATATTCAATTTGAGTTGCTCATGAGCCTAAGCAAGCTTTATTTATACATAAATGCATATAAAATTATATACTTCTAAATTTAAGAAAAAGAAAAAAGAAAAACAAGTTTAACTAGGCAAACTCGAGATGCTCTAATATAGCACAATCAAGCTCGAGTACAAGTGAGCATTTCTAAAATGAGAAGGAGCCCTGCTTTTGTACTCTTGTTTTATTTGACCCCTAAAATAAGCCAACTTTACATCATAATCCCGTGCTAGAAAAAGGAAAACTCTAAAAGAAGGTCGTATTTGCTAAAAACAGAGAATATTGAGCCTTCCTGAAAATTTCCGAACTATGGGAGCCACGTATTAATTAGGAGACAGGTGGGCAATAAGAAGATAAGTTTGAATTTACCAAATCCGCCCACGGCGTAAGATCAAACGATCAATTTCGTTCGGAAATTTTATCTAATGTTATGGGTACCTTGATAATTTCGTACCCCACACTGATTAATCCTTCTGGCGCGAAGCTCTCTGGTTCGGATATCTGCGGATGTTCCTTTATACCCCCGTAATTTTCTGAAAATGACGCATTCGTTCTTGACATCTTGTGCTTCTTGGCAGGGTCCGGATCCTTCAAGGCACGGCACTATAAAACTCTATGTTGACGGTCAAGACATTATGTGCTTCCTGGTGGTACTTATTGTGCTGGTGCCCTTAAAATAACTGATCAATAAGAAAGTAAAGCAACGCCTTTTCCTTGGATCATGGGACACTTTCACGAAAAGAGAAGCATAGTGCAGACCCACCTTTTTAAACCTTCACAAGCTGGTGCATGCAAGCTGAGCCGGGTCACATTTGGACTTGTTAAGATTAAATCTGGCTGAGCTCGATCGTGATCGAATCAGGCTCGCTCCGACCCGACTGCACCCAAGCTGTTTCCGAAAAATTCAGAAACCAAATCAGTGATAGTCAAGGGATAATGCTTGAATAATCAGCGTCTCGTCCAGCTTAAGCTCAACTCATTTGCCAATGCAACTTTGCTGGAACTCCTATCAGAGAGCCAAACCCTCGCCGGTGGAAATGGATAAGATTTGCTACAAGAATTGGTTTATCAAATCCAACTTAATTAGGATATAGAGCAAATCAATTCAGTTTGTTATAATATATATAAGGCATCTTATATTTATCATGTCTTTCGGTGCATAATCTTGCACAATATTTTCACGAACTCCCCACTAACAGCAACGACGCTAGAGCACTCCGCCCTTGAGCTAACTCTCTGAAGTTCATGATCCGACTAGATATTGTAAACCCAGCTGACCAACCCATCCTTGAGAACTAAATCAACAAATACTTTTAAATGATCAAACTGTTTCAGCTTGTTTTTGCTTTGATTTCTTTAAATTTTATTAGTTTGTGTAAAATAAGAAGAAAATATACTACAGAGTCCCATCTGTGTATAGATGTACAGGTTTGGACCCAGCCTGTGGGTTTGAATGGGACCCAAACTGCCCTGGGAAGCAGAACCGAGAAGTCCCCTGTGGTTAAATCCTGGTTCCACCTATTGAGGAACTGAACTAGAACTGGAACCAGAAGTTCCAAGCTTTTTTTGTTCCGACTTTAAAAACCTGCCTTTGTTTACAAATTCGATTTGCTCCTTGCAATACTCGGCTCAAGAAGCTTGCAAGCTCTCTCTATACATACACGCGCACACACACTTATACATACATACATATATATATACATATATATATATATATACATGTATATATATATATATATATATATATATACATGTATATATATATATATACATGTATATATATATGTATGTATATATATATATATGTATATATATACATGTATATACATGTATATATATATACATATACATATATATATATATGTATATATATATACATATACATACATACATATATATATATATATATGTATATATATATATATATATACACACACGTATATATACATACACCTAGCCGACTACAGCCACTTTCAAGCAAACATTAAGAGAAAAGGAGTCCGATCCCATAAGGTAATTAACCTTAGGCACTAAGATGCACCACACCTAACCGACTTAGGAGGTAGCTTGGTTCATGTTGGGTGATTTAAGACCCATGGCAGACTCTAGAGGTAGTCTACCAAACCAAAGCTTTTTCTTACACTAAGTGGGATCGGCTACATTATTTTTTAGACACAAGAGAGCTCGATCTTGTGCAAATAGTATTTATCTCCATAAAAGAAAGATCAAGTAAGTTTTCTTCCAAGATTTTAGAGGCTTTCTTCTATATTTTTTTATTAAGTATTCCTTGTTTAATTTAACTTTGTCCTTGCTTGATCAATCCCAAACTATATATATAAAGAGAGAGAGAGAGAGAGTTAGTAGACTTTCATTTACGTTAGACTCATATTAAAAAATGTACTTTGTACTTTTTGAAAAAGTTACTTTTATTTTTTTAATGATCAAAGAGATTAATGGTCCAAATTATCAAGAATAATTTTATATGAATGAAAGCTTTTGGTTTGTATGAACATAAATTCAAAATTTTTAAGTAGCTTTAAAGTAAAAATATATATTTTAATGTATTAATGTTCAGTTGTGGAGCTTTCATTTAGATGCCTCATCCTCGAACTGATTCTTCTATATGCTTAGTGGTTGAAGCTTATATTTACCTTGATGTGGTTCCACAAAAATCCTCTTAAATATAAACTATAACAAGTATCTAACGTACACAAATGGGTACAGGAGGAGATCAATAAAACCCGTCTAAGCGAGGCTCTATGTAAAAATAAGCACTGGTGTTTTGGGTCTGAACCTTCTTTCGAACCCAAAAATTGAAAAGTTGCACACATGTGCACAAAAGCATACACATGTATATAGAGTGTGGTAAATGCCTCCTTTCGTACTCATATATCCTTAAAGATCTCAACAATTTGATAAATGAGATGAACAATTGAAAATTAAATTAAAAAAAAAAAGTATCATCATACTTTTTGCATGTGTTCACTTAGTATTATTTTATTTTTTGCTTTAAAAATCCTGTCAACATAAATAAGCATGCGCATAGACCATGTTCTTTCTCTCTCCCTCTCTCTCTCTATATATTACTTTTTTCTTTAAAGATTTTAACCATAAATAATAGAGGATTTAGAAACTTTTTAGGGTGGAATGAATACCCTCCTGAATGGTTTAGGATAGGGCCTACTATGGTTGTTGACAAGCGTTGATTGAACGCTGCAGGCTCAGTTTTTCGACTTTGACCATCTGGTAAGGGAACTTCAGGTGGCAAATAGAAACGAAAGCAAGTCAAGTCCGATCAAACCCAGGTGTGGATTCACAAAGCAGGCTTGGACCATACTTAACAATAATTGTTATTTTTTTTCAATCTTGAGCCTGAGTTGAATCTTTGGCAGCTGCAGTCAAATGGGGCCTCGATCGCCTTTTTGATGTATGAGATTATACCTAGTTATATGTATGTCTTGTTCATCATCTCAAGTTCTTCTTTATTTTCGACTCGTTCAAGCTGAGCCGAACATGAAATGGCCTTGAGTTGAGTTGGACGCGCTAAATAGGGGTGAGCATTATCCGAATAATTGAATCCAATCGAACCAAAATTTCTATTTAGTTTCGGTTCTACTGAAATTCGGTTTGGACTCTTAAAAAACAATTATTCGGTTCAGTTCAGTTTTCAAGGTTTGAGAAAGTTGGACACAAGAATATCATAAATTGTGTTAGTTGGATTAATGTCACGACTCCCCCTCTCTCTCAATCTCATCAATTTCCACTCAGTTGAATGGTTTCAAATCCTTTTACTACTGTCCTCGATATCTTCCAACTCACATTTCATATTCTATATGCGAAAGAAGATAAGTTCATTCTTTTTGGGTACAATGGGGAAGTCAAAGCGAGATACAGCCCCAGGCATCAAACTCATAACCTTTTACTTGTGAATCAATCCCTTAGCCAGGTGAGCTATTGTTCTTCATGCAATATAGCTGTATTTTTGTATAAAAAAGATATTTCTATAAGATATTAACAATTATATATAGTAATAGGTAAAATAGGATTCTCCCTGTTATTGACATGTTCACCCATTATTTTTCGATGATATAAATACAATCTAAAAAGTTTTAAAGGCTTTTGAAAATTACATAAAATAATGATATTATACTCATGTTTTTGAAAAGTAACAAGATATGAGGGAACAACATCAATCGTATACGTGATCCAAATCACTTGTAATAATAACATATATACATTATGCTGATATATAATAGTGTATATGCAGAATGAATTGCTCCTCATTGTCGCAGCCTGCATACTCGCGCACACACACCCAAGCTCGGTCCTGCACTCATGTGGCATGGAATCAATGCTTGCTGCTAACTGTCTAACAATTAGTGCAAGTTGTGTCAATTCAATGTATTTATTATGATTCAGTTTAGATTGAGAATACTAGGTAAATAAAATAATGTCCTTTACAATGAGGAGCTGCCTAAGTCCCCCTAAATTAAGAGTTTACCTCAATAAAGGAAGAGGATTAGGTAAGGCTGAAGCAAAACTTGTTCGGACCTTTTATTATATAAACATTTCAACACCAAATCAGTGGTTCTTATTAAAAGCCAACGTCGAGTATGATTGAGCGAAATGAGCAAAATTAACGAAACAACCCTCATTTGTTGCTCAGCTCATTTTATTTACGAACCGGGCTCACTAACCACTATTCGAACAACCTATGTTCGAACATGTTCATGAATGGTTAACCCTTCTTATATGAACTAAGTGACACCATTAAGCATTTCATAATATATGCCTATTCTTTTTCATCAAGAAATTAGTGTTTAAAGTAAACCTTGAGCTTATGGATCCATATGGTGCAACTCATCAATTAAAATAATGACTATGGGACATAAGCAAAAGGGCTGGATGAGCAGCAGACATGTATTTGGCTCTTTCTTCGACGGACAAACTCCATAAATAAAAGCAGGAATTATTGCGGGTCTCTATAGATGTGACGTCCTCATATGCATGTTGCATTTCAGACCTCTACTTCTCAAATATCTGGTGGCTGGAGTCTCAACAGCCGGTATAAGAATTATTTAACTAATATTATAAATATAAAGCTATATATATAATGTGCATTTCAATCATGCATGCCGAAACTTGAAGAAGTCAGGTTTCCATGTAGTTGAAACCAATCATGATCTTTTTCGCTCAATTGTTTATGGTCCACCAATCAGCATGAAGATTTGCACAACTTGCATGAAATATGTTGGCTGGAAAGATAAACAATGGGATTGGTGGCATGGATTAAAGCTAATGGAATTTATTCAATCTTTTCTAGTTGTACTCGTCGAGGTCTAACCTAGCCCAAGCTAAAATGTGAAAAAAGAAAAAAGAATCTTACTAGTGTATTACACATCCTCTTCAAATATTTAAATTTAATAATACTAAGTTATATTAAAGTTTTTATTTAATATTTAATAATACTTTAATATTAATTAAATTTAAATTTGATGATGATATGAATGTTGAGTACATCACCTCTTTTACGTAAATCCATCTTCTACATCATGTGCAAGTGATGCTCAGTGACCAAATTGATAAGTATTAGAAATCACATGATAGCTGAGAGCAATCTCCAAAGCACAATAACCAACTTGAAAAACTCGAAAACCTCAAGGTACTTTTGTTAAGTTTTCCCAAATTAGAAACCATTAATCGATTGGCTTTCCGAATGGTTTTAAGACTTCAAATGCGAAATCCAAGTTCTTTTCTTCAAATCATGGCATTGATAAGGTAAGTGACTTAAATTTGATTTATGGGCTTTCCAAAAATAAGTAAAAAAATAAGAAGGTAAGATTTTGGTGTTGCAAGTTTCTTTAATTTTATATGACAAGTCAGTAGGGCTTTATTCCGTCAATTGTGCTAACATATACCTCATGTGACATCTCATATTAAAAAATTCATTATATTGTGCATTTTGGATCCATTTAACTTTGTTTTATTCGATATCTGACATGAACTTTAATGCCATAAGGTTTTGATACAATTTTGGACATGTTGCAATAACTAAAATGATTTTTTTCTTGAGATAACTTTCAAGCAGACAGTAAGTCTTAGCTTGTTAGTTTTTTTATAATTCCTTGTGTAAATTATGTGAAAATATAAGAAGGGCCAAATGCATATTTACTGACCTACCAAAATGAATGATCCTATCCGTTTGGTAAAGGTGACGAGAAAGTTAAATCCAAATAGGAAGATTACTTGTTACTAAAAAAACGGAAAGAGGGAGAGAGAAGGGTACATCCATCACATGGTCAGAAACGACGCACGGCTTGAAACGCCTTGCAGAAGCGAAAATTGGTGGGTGGTGTTCACGCCAAAAAAGAATAACAGAGCCTAAGACGTAAGCAATTCTCTCTCTCACAGCCTTTATGGGTGTGGTGTTGTTGCCTGTTGCCACCTTCAAACCGTCTCTCTCTCTCTCGGTCTCTCTCTCTCTCTCTCTCTCTCGGCACGGAAAGAAAGAAGAGGAGGAAGGAGGCTTCACGGCTCTTCCTTCCCTCCGGAATCCGGCGGAAGCACCACCTAAACTCGTCGGTTTTCAACTTCTGCGTCACTTCCCCTATCTTGGTACTGGGGACAGCCTCTCTCTCTCTCTCTGCGGTTGTTCCTTTGGTCTATGATCCTTTCTTTCCCGATGAAGAATCCGGGAGCGCAGCTGGGTCTGTCTCTCCCTCCCTCCATCTCTCTCTCGTGTTTGTCTGTTTTATTGATGGCGATCACTTGCATAATATCATTCCAGTCTTTCCAGCAAACAGCTTTTGTTTTCCTCTGTTTCTGGTGTGCCAGCATTTGTCTTTTCTCTTCCGCTTCATTTTTCCTGATATTATGTTTCTTTTTGATCGGTTTGATCATCAGGGCGAGGGAGAAGGCGTTTGATTTAGTCGGTTGGTGGATAGCGATGGATACGAGGTTGGTCGTTCCGATTTCTTCTTTGAGTTTGAGGTGCTTTCTGGGGTCCCCGGTGGATTTTGGCATGATGGTTGTGGTTAGAAATCGGGATATCTCAGACAGATAGCAGCTTAGATTAGGGGAGATCTTCTTCTGGTGTCCTGCTTTCTTCTTGATTTATGTTATGGTTGGCTGTTAGATTGTTATGGGCGGGCATATTGGGTTCGTAATTTCTTCTTTTCTTGGTCGAGTTGTTGGGTCGTGATTGACGGGTAGACAGAGTATTTGTATCATTGTAGTGGGCAGGAAAAGTGGTGTCTTTCATCTCAGAGGATGGGATTGACTCGAGTTTCATCTGATGAAATCGATGATGAAGTTGCGATATCGTCTGCAGATGGATTTTGTATTGACGATAGAGAATTCGACGGGTTCTCTGGATCATCAAAAGAGAGAAACTTGACCTCGGAATTGTCCAGTAGGGCGTTTTCTTTGGTGAATGTGGTTGACGGTGTGGATTTGGGTGGCAGATCAAAGAATGGTTCAAATGACAAACACGGTTGGTTTGCACCAAGAACAGGGGGAGATATGCATCAGCCTGTTGCAAGGGTTGTTGGATTTGAATCAAGGGGAACAAGTTTTTCAATTCATGAATTTAGAAGGAATGATTCTGATTGTCTGAATTTGCCCTCAATTATTGGTAATTGCTTGAAGTCAGATGATGTGAACGGATTGCAGGCTCGAAAGCGCGTGTTGTCCCCTCTTAGTAGTATACTACACTCTAGTGAATTCGATGGCGATTCGTTGGATAATGTATTGAGCAGACCGGAAACATGTAAGAGAACACCGATAGCTAAGGTGGATGAAGATTTCAGTATGTTTATTGTGCAGGATAATAAGAAAAGTAATGTGGTTGATGCAAGCCATCTAGATAGTTCTATGCCATGGCCAATGTCTAGATGTTATAAATTCAATCCCTTACCAGACAACAACCAATTAGACCATCGCTTTTTTACAGATGGTCCATTGCTTGACAACGAAGATCTCACTACCTGGAAGCCTTTGCCTGCTGTTCCTTATATCCTCCCCTATAAAGAAATAGGTGGAGTGAGGGCTGAGGCAGGGGCAGTAGCTACATCTCCTTGGAAGGCCTCGCCACCTCTATCTTTGTCACCTCTCGGTCCCAAAATGTGTGATAGAAAGCTTAATCAAAGGTCTCAGGACAAGTGTATTCAACCTGTCGATGGGTTTGATATTGTAAACAAGTACTTTCAAGAAAATGAGGTTTTGCAGAGTGATTCAGCTCAATGCACTCCCTGTTGTAATTCTCCTGGTGCTCGTCCTTGGTGTTTGAACGTCATGCCATTGCCCCAGAAAGTGACATTGGTGCCTAATCTCACCGGAGTTTCTGTTCGAAGATCTCTGGTTGGTTCATTTGAAGAGTCTCTGCTGTCGGGCAGGTTGTCATCCAGCAAAACCAGCCAGGTTCGTTCATGTCATGTTGAACAAGTTCCAAATAAGGCAAATGTTTGAATAATTTTGCATTGAAAACAAAAATATTTTACTTGGAATAAGGCTATTTGCTGTTCATTGAAGTTTCTGTCATGTGGTTCATTTTGTGCCATGAGATCTTGTATCTTCTGTGGCAATGATCTTCTTTAATCTTCTTTCTGTTTGTGCTATTCTTGTTACTATTATTATTCAAATGGTCTTCCCTTTTCAGTATTTTAGAGTATCTTCTAATAGAAAGTTTTTGTTGTTGGCAGAAGATAGATGGTTTCTTAGCTGTTCTTAATGTTACGGGAGGAAGCTTTTCTCCACCTTCACAGAAACTACCATTTTCTGTAACTAGTGTAGATGGCGACACCTGCTTGTTATATTACGCATCTGTCGAACTTCGGAGCAATGCACTAAACAAAGGCAGGGGTCCACAGATGAAGAGGAGCCTGAGTAGTATGGACCCATGGTCTTCTAAAAGTCGTGTACGAATCCCAATGAAAGGACAAATACAACTGGTACTGGGTTCTTTAACCCTCAAAACTGATTGCTGCTCAAGTAAGTTAGGCTGGTTGTGATGTGCTTATGATGCATGCATATACTTCTATGAGCCGGATATTTCTATTATCGATGTAACAAGCCATGCTAATACACTTTGGTCATGTTCAGAGGTTCTACCCAGAACAAGTCGTTTTCTGCTGCTTGCTTTTCCTGTAAGGCTCTTCATGGTTTAAGCTTTTTTGGGTCAGTCCTTTGCAAAAGAGGTTGTATGGAAAATCTGTTTCTTTTTCTTTTCTTCTCCTCGACTTCCATCAAGGATAGGACTTTGGGGTGTGCCCAACACCATGCATGTAAACATCATGCAATGCCTGCTGTTTTGTGCAACATCTATCTCTGCTACGTAATATTTGGTAGTGGACTGGTCGGAGAGTATGCTTCTTTATTTCATTTTTTATTTCAATTCTTCATTTTGCAATTTCACTTCCATTGCTCATACATAGGTATGGGCACACGAACATAAAGAGTGACTAGGTGGGGTTCAGTATGATGAAGCAATATGGTTCATAATCCTTCATCCTCTTCACACCTTTAGAGGAAGTACATCTAGCACTTCTTGTTTTGGCATAGTTAATATGCTTGGGAAGGTCTAATGATATGAATAAAAGCAGAACATGAAGGCTGGCTCTTCAAATATCTGCAGATTGAAATTTTGTCTTCTGGATTATGTTTGCGCTGCGTTTATCCTTGTATCACAAAGAGGTCAAAACGGACATGATCTGATTAATTTTGTTTTACCATATGTGGATATGGATACAGAGGCCTCTGACTTAGTAGAACAAAGACAGAATATATGGAATGTAAGTTTGATCATTTGGTTAACTCAGAGGACATAAAAATTAAAATTGGCACACATTGCATCCCCCAAAAGGAAAGTTTTAAATACCGAGGGTCAATTTTTCAGAGTGATGGAAGAATTGATGGAGATGTTACGCATAGAATTAATGCTGGTTGGTTAAAATAGAGAGGAGCATCATGTATTCTTTGTGATAAGAAGATACCATTAAAGTTAAAAGGTAAATATTATAGAGCAACAATTAGGCCTGCCATGTTTTATGGTTCTGAGTGTTGGGCAGTTAATCATCAACATGTACAAAAGATGTCTGTGACAGAAATGAAGATGTTGAGATGGATGAGTGGTCATACAAGAAAAAACCATATACATAATGAGGTTATTAGAAATAAATTAGGAGTGACACCAATAGAGGATAAAATGAGAGAATATCGTTTAAGATGGTTTGGACATATATAAAGAAGATCAAACGAAGAACCCGTAAGAAGGTTAGAAAAACTAAATTTGGAAAGTATTAAAAGAGCTAGAGGACGACCACAAAAGTGTTGGAAAGAAACAATAAAAAATGATCTAGCTTATTGTGAGTTAACTGCTAACATGGCACATGATAGGGATCTATGGAAACAAAGAATCCATGTAACCGACCTCGTCTAGTATGGGAAAAGGCTTTGTTGTTGTTGTTGTGGATATGAATACAAACCTTTTTTATCTCAATTTTTTGTTTTATATACGTGTATGTGTGTGTGTATAAACCATTAGTTCACTTGATTACATTTCAACTAGTGGTTTTTGTACGACCTATCTAAGATGACTCCAGAAAACAAAGTCTGCAAAAACAGTTAACCTCACATTCTTTGAGGTGAACAAGGATGTAATTCCATGTCAACAACAACAACTACAACAACAACAACTAAGCCTTTTCCCATACTAGACGGGTTCGACTACATGGATTCTTTGTTTCCATAGAGCCCTATCATGTGCCATGTTAGCAGTTAACTCACAATAAGCTAGATCATTCTTTATTGTTTCTTTCCAACACTTTTGTGGTCGTCCTCTACCTCTTTTAATACTTTAAAAATCTAGTTTTTCATACCTTCTTACAGCTTCTTCTTTTGATTTTCTTTCTATATGTCCAAACCACCTTAAACAATATTCTCTCATTTTATTCTCTATTGGTGCCACACATAATTTATTTCTAATAACCTCATTATGTATACGGTCTTTTCTTGTATGACCACTCATCCAACTCAACATCTTCATTTTTTGTCACAGACATCTTTTGTACATGATGATGATTAACTGCCCAACACTCACAACCATAAGCTCTATAATATTTACCTTTTAACTTTAATGGTATCTTCTTATCACAAAGAATACTTAATGCTCCTCTCTATTTTAACCAACCACTATTAATTCTATGCGTAACATCTCCATCATTTCTTCCATCACTCTAAAAAATTTACCCTAGGTATTTAAAACTTTCTTTTTGAGGGATGCAATGTGTGCCAATTTTAATTTCTATGTCCTTTGAAGTAAGCAAATGATCAAACTTTCATTCCATATATTTTGTCTTTGTTCTACTAAGTCAGAAGCCTTTACTTTCTAATGTTTCTCTCCATAGTTCTAATTTTCTATTAACTTTTTCCTTATACTCCTCCACTAACACAATGTCGCAAATAACATACACCAAGGTACTTCATCTTGAATATGTTTTGTTAACTCATCAATCACCATTATAAATAAGTATGGACTTAAAGATATAACCCAATATTAACTTCAAAGAAGTTTGTCGTTCCTTCATGAGTCCTCACACATGTTTTTGCACCATCGTATATGTCTCTCATAAGGTTTATGTATGTGAGTGAGATACCTCTTTTTCCAAGGTTCTCCAAAGAACATCCCTCGATACCCTATTGTAAGCTGTTTTTAGATCAATAAATATCATGCGAAGGACTTTCTTTTTTGCTCTAAAATGTTCCATAAGACGTCTCAAAAGGTGAATTGCTTTAGTCGTAGATCTGCCTGGCATGAATCCAAATTGGTTCTACTCGATACTTGTCTTAACTTACGTTTGATAATTCTTTCCCACAATTTCATAGTATGGCTCATTAACTTTATACCCCGATAATTCATACAATTTTGAATGTCTCCCTTGTTCTTATATATGGGTATAAGTGTACTCGCTCTCCATTCCTTGGGCATCTTTTGGTTTTTCCATATTTCATTAAATAGTCTTGTGAACCAAGTGATTCCTGTTTCTCCTAGGATTTTCAAAACTTCTATAGGAATATTGTCTGGTCCTATCGATTTACCACCCTTCATATGTTTAAGAGCCTCTTTGACTTCATTCTTTTGAATACGTCGGTAGAAATTATGGTTTATATACTTTTCTGATTTGGCTAACTCTCCTAAGCTAATACTAACATCTTTATTTTCATTAAAAATCTTATAAAAATAGTTTTTCCATCTATTTCTTATATGATCATTTATCACTAGAATTTTTTCATCCTCGTCTTTGATACATATAACAGAATTAAGATCTTTAGTTTTCTTATCTCTAGCCCTAGTTATCCTAAAAATATCTCTTTCACCTTCTTTTGATTTGAGTTTTTTATATAAATCCTCCCAAATTTTAACTTTTGCTTCGCTAACAGTCTTTTTTGCTTCCTTTTTTGCTTTCTTATAAGCCTCTAAAGTTTCTCTAGTTTTCTTAGCATAATGTAATTTGTAACATAGCCTCTTTGTCTTGATTTTATTCTGCGCTACTTCACTCCACCACCAAGTTTTTTTTTGTACCAGTACACCTCTCTTAGATTCACCTAACACATCTTTCGCCACTTTCCTAATATGTATAGTATATTGTTCCAAATATCACAAGGTGTACCAACATAATTCCAAGCATCTCACTGAAGGACTTTCTGTTTAAATATATCTTCTTTCTTGATTTTGAGGTTCCACCATTTAGTATGAATAGCTCCATGCAATCTTTCTTCTTTGTCCATTTTTTTTATTTATAAATCCATAACTAAAAGTCGATGTTGGGTGGTTAAGCTTTCTCCTGAAATTACCTTGCAATCTTTACAACACACTCTATCCATGTCAACAGCTGAGTTAAATTCTTTACCTTGTTCAAATAGTTTTAAAGCATTTCCATAATCCGGATGATCTATTTATTTCTTTAAACTGAATGAAAACCAATCTGCTTTCACAATATATGGTCTTGGAAGTTGTTAAAATGTTCTTAGCCATTCCATTGTGATATCTAACCATTGGTTGTGACAGGCTTTTAATTGATTAAGAAATGTAGTTTTGAACTAAAGGATGATTTATCCGTTCAATCTTTCAGGTTCTTAGTAATCCAGAGAAGACTCCTCTACACACCTTTTTTTGCAACTATGATTTGAGTGACATGCCTGCTGGAACTAAGGTATGTAAAATTGGCCCGGGGGGTGGATAAGTGCATTTATGTAGAGATTATAACAATTTAATCAGCAAGAAGTTAATAACTGTAATTTAGGCCTCGAGAATATAGTCATCTGTAGTTTGAGCTTTTGTCATGAAAGATTTTGTGGTACTGTCATTCATTATTCTCTGCATCTAGATAAGTTCTTCTATTGCAGTTATTATTTAATGTTTCAAAGTTATTTTGCTTTTACTTTACCTCAAATACACATTCTCTCTCTTGCGCATTGTCATTGTACTTCATGGACGTGGTCAAACATACAATAGCCATCAATTTTATGTCCTTAATTCGGTTTGTTTCCTTTCAAGATATGGCTCTTTACATTATTCCACAGGACATTGTCCTTGGCTCTTTCAGGCTTTGTTTACACGCCATGAAAAGAATCTTGGAATGGGAATTTTGTTACAACAGAAAATAGTTGCAGTTATTATATTATTGTTACTTCTACCTTTGAGTGTGCTAGGAAAATTTTTTTCTATAAGTTTTTGTTTTGATTATGCCTGCAATAGTTAAAAGAGAACAAAAAATTCCATGAAATTTTAGGAGGATTTTAGTCAGGGAATTGAATAGCTTGGAAGAAGTATCGAGGACTAGGATGGAGAATAGTTCTAGCTGGGAGACAAGTGATCCTTAGATATATCTTAATTTGTTTGGAAATTGGGAATCATTAGGGAACTGCTGTTTGAAGGAAGGAGATTCAAGTTTCTATTTATAAAAGCAAGCCATTGTACTTGGTGCAATCAGTCACGCACAAGCCCAAAATATGCTTCAATCTAAGGTTGAGGTGCACATGAACTTCCATGTGCTCTGGACTTTCGAGATTGATTTTTCCCCAAGAAATTAATATTGTTGGAAGGGGCTCAAAATAAGCTTTTCGCCGATATATAAATCGATGCGGGGGTTTGGTCAAGGTTTGGAGTCTTTGGACTAGGTTTAGGTTGGTTAAAGATCAAGTGGGGTGTGGTCAAACTGGTCTAGACGATCTGGGTCTGGTTAAGCTTGGATCTAGTTGGTTCATATCCGATTAACAGGGTGATAAAGTCTTTCACGATAAACATGACGATTATGGGAAGGCAGTGCAGGGGGTCGGTCATGGCTGGTTGAGGGGAAAGCAGGGCAGTTGACAGAGTCATGGATGGATGGAAGGTGGCCAACAAAGGTCAGTGGCGCGGACCGGGTGGTAGAGTGGAGAGGTGGGTTTCATTGGTGTTTGGTGTTAGCTGGTGAATGGATGAAGAGGGGAGGTGGTTGGCTGAGTGTTGGAGCAAGTAACTTTGGAGCTTGGCCGACTGAGGGAGGTGCCTAGTGGTGGTATGCGGGTTCTGAATGGCAAAGCTGAGGTGAAGCTGCTGGGGTGATTAGTTGATAGCGGATGGTGGGAAGCTGTTTGTAGTTGCAGGCGATCGATAAAGAAGGTATTCATTGTAGCAGGTGGATAAGCGAGTGATGGATTTTGGCGAAGTATAGAAGGGTGGCAGGAGCTATTCCTATTGGTGGTTGGCGAGTTGTTTGGGTATTTGGCTGTTGGCAGAAGTGGGGATCGATGGCAGATAGGCAATGGCTGGTTGTTGGTTTGGTTAACGCAGGCTGGTTAGAGAGCTGAGACATTCAGGTGACTGACGGGCATAGCCAACGTTGCAGATATCATGTTGGACCGCAGGGCACCAATACACAACAAATGTACCATTACATGCGATACAACAACAAAGCCTTTTCCCATACTAGACGGGGTCGGCTACATGGATTCTTTGTTTCCACAGAGCCCTATCATGTACCATGTTAGCAGTTAACTCACAATAAGATAGATCATTCTTTATTGTTTCTTTGTAACACTTTTGTGGTCTTCCTCTACCTCTTTCCAACGTTGCAGATATCCATTACATACAATACTACAATATTTTAACTTTTTTCTCTGAAAAACCTTAAAAATTAAAACCTTTTGAGCTTTGTGTATAAAATATAGATTCAATAGTTGTACTGAATTGTATTTACAGCAGGACTACTGATTAGGCCTTTTGGTTTATGAATAATAACAGCTGCATTGCAGCAAGCCTAATTAGCCTAGCTGTGGACCTAGTTATCTAGAATAGGTACAACCTACAAACCTTCATTCTCTAGTGTTGCTACAACATACCTAGGAGGCCTAATGATACCTCTTCTGCAGACTTTTCAATGCGTACCAGTACTATATTTGTACCATGTTCATTAGATACGGTGTCTTTCGCACCAATACAGGGTGACTCACTGATACTCTATGATAAAGAAGCACCTGCTATACAGGCGCCTAGATTGTCTCGATCTAGGTACCAGCATACGATGTTATCCTATTGTGTCATATGATATGATATTGATAAGATTGGGCTTAGCAACTCTCTAATTGGCCTGTGACGGCGAGGTGCAGTCATGCAAAGGCTGTTGCAAGCAAACAATGGAGGACAAAGAAAGCAAAATTGGATGTATGTGTGCTGCTGTACATGCACCTAGATTGATATCGTAATACTGTCATATGACTTGTATCGTGTCGTATGATAACATTGGGCTTAGCAACTCTTTAATTGGCCGGCGACAGCGAGGTGCAGCCAGGCTGTGGCATGGTGCATGGATGCAAAGGTTGTGTACAAACGATGCCTGACTTGCAGCTAGGATGTGTTTGTGTGTGTGTGTGTGTGTGTGTGAGAGAGAGAGAGAGAGAGAGAGAGAGAGAGAGAGAGAGAGAGAGAGAGAGAGAGAGAGAGAGAGAGAGAGAGAGAGAGAGAGAGAGAGAGAGAGAATTTCTGATTGCATTCCATGTCCATCTCGTGCTTCTCTAGACATTAAATAGAAGTACACATCCAGTAAATATGTAAAAATGGCTTTAGATTTCTATAAATGGCTGAGATTTGCTGTGCATCTGCTTGCAGCTAGGATGCTTAGGCAACGACTTCAGCTAGACTTGATTAATTGGGGAATTTGCTTCCAACACTTGCCATCATTATTTTGGCCAAGCATATCTCCGTGTATTGTTTAGCCTGCATATTTGTGGCAAGCTTATATTTTTGCCAAGGTCTTTCAAGTTTGTGCAATGGTTGTCAACTTCATAAGATCTCCTTTGCCATCACTAGAATTGAAAATACCTGCACATAAGCTCTGTATTACCCATGGGGCATCCACCTGAGATCGTGGAAATGGAGATCTATCTAGGAGTAGGAGGGAGTCAAAAGTTATAGAAAGCTGCGGAAGACAGGATGTTCGTTCAAAAAGTATTGAATCCTAGTTTGATTCTTGAAGATGGGACCAACTACTAACGGTACTCATTGACAGAGGTGTGGGCAAGTGACAGTGTTTGTTCTCAAGGCAAATTAGCATCCATATATTAGCACAGGGTAGCAGACAATCAGGTGATTACAGGCTGATATGGACCTCAAACAACTTTGGCCTGATTGGGTCATTGGTGAATCTGAATCAAAACCATGTCCAAGGTGAGCTATGAACGGGTCGCAACATGACCCCACTTTCTTCAGATCACCTGGTTGGTGACTCCACATTTATCAACTTGTGATACAAGTGAAAGCAGTTGATTGAAAGGGTCAAACAAAGGAAGGAATGGGTTTTTCTGCAGGAAATTATGTTATGGACCACGCTTAGCAAGTCATCTCATGATTGAATTGCAGTTCTCCCATTCTGAGGAAATGACATCCATGGTGAACAACAGGCAAAGTCATTGGTGAAGGGTGATTTCAAGCTCTTGGAAGCAATCTAGAATGTCTATCAACTGGGAACACCTCATGCTTTAGTTTGGTCATTCATAAATTCAGTAAATTTTTCTTTGAAAAAATTACTTGGAATACATGTAGCCTCACCAAGTCCTTACTAGAAGAACCAAACACACTCATCCATGTGTAAGTCTGTTTGATCTGGAAGACCTGGGGTTTTCTTGAATTAACTTATGTTGTGCGTTCACCAACTTCAGACATGATACCATAAGGAATCACACTTACAAAATTTTGGAACTGGAAGGGGACCACCAAAACACTGCAGAGATCCATTAACATACTACTCATCTTCTCCTTGTGGAACATAGTGGCTTCAAGCTTCTGCTTCATTTTCCCAATATGGTCCAAATCAGAGAACTTAGTTTAGTTGTTAGAGGATTTTGATAGACACTATGAATGTGTACAAGAAGGGATGCATGAAGCGGAAAGGAGGATGGGGACATTAGAAACAGTACTAAATATGAAGCAGGAATGTCTTGAAAGTGATTGTAAAAGCATGTGTAAGTGGAAAATTGATCATGAAGGAAGCGATGGGAAATTGAAGTAGAAACAATGTGGCAATAACTAGGGAAGGTTAAAATTTAAGATAGTTGCACTCTGGGTGTTAGCCCACCTGGCAGGTCTCTTGACATGCGTAGTTGCTGATGTGAGTTCGACATGCATGGGGCATGTGTCCCTGGACATAAACCACATATAGGACCAAGGGGAAAAATATATTGAGAGGTGTAAATGAGTCAAAAGCTAGTGAGAAGTTAGGCAGAACAAATATGAATTAACGCTTTTTGTTTGAGGGAAGTGAGATTCTTCTGATTCTCACCCACATGGCTATTAGTGAATACAAACTTGAAGCTTCACGCATTCTTTGTGCGTCGAAGCTATGCTGTTGCATCCGCAAATGGTTTAAATGTAACTGTCTGCACCCTTCGAACTGAAGTTCGTCCACATGTGCACCATCATCGATCTTGGGCTCAACATGCAGTGTCAAACGTAATCATTCTTTCCTTCAATCTTCCAGCATAAAACAGAAGAAAAATTTTCCTTGAGGTAACATGGTCAAACTAATAAATTTAGTCTTTTTGATCAGTCATATCTCTGAAGAATATGGTGACATGTCCTGAAAATATGACCCCTATACTTGTTTCACAACTAGTCTTTGACAGTTGATAGTGCTGTCAAACCAGTACATTTTTCCTTTATCACTGTTTTTCTAGTAGGATACCTGTCAATTTGCTTCTGGGATCTAATGGCGGAACCAACTGGCCGATATGGATTAAAGATGTGGTTGAATGGAAATTTTCTTTGAAGCAATTTCATTTCTGCTTCCTTAATTGTAGATCTTGGTGGAGAGTATGACATGAATGTTGTTTAAAAAAAATGTGTATAACGGTCTTGTTGGCTAGCCCATTACGGTGATTTGTTGTGTGGCTTCAATTTTGAATAAAACATAAAGAATGAAATACATATTCAATGCTGTGCATATTACTTTTACTTTGTGATGCAGACCTTTATGCGTCAAAAAACCACTTTGGCCCCATCTTATAGTTTGGCCAGAGACCGAAATTGCAATCTTGGGGAGAAATGTGTTCTAGCTGCTCTTCCAGATTCAGGAAGAAATCACTCTGTCCATTTTCATGCCGAACCTGCTGTGTCTAGTGATAAATGCATGTACACGATGAGGTTTGATGAGCAGCACATTTTTCAAGATATGGGGAGAGAAGCATCTGACTGTATGGATTGTATATATTCTGATCCACAACAGTTCAGTGTACTTAACACGTCTGGACAGAAAGGAGTAAATTCCATCTTCGTTTTGCCTGGGAGCTGCCCCAACAATCTGAATGCTACTGGCTTTATGAAATCGGGGACTGCAAAAGACCTTGATAGGAATTGTTATCAGAAGACTGAAGATGACGAGTGTTGCCCGATGGACATATGCCATGAATTTGGGGCAAAACATGTAAACAGTTCTACAAAATTGAATGACAATTCTGCCAATACTGGTGTTTTAAGATATGCTCTGCATCTTCGTTTTATGTGTCCCTCCAAGAAATCTGCAAGGTCACTCCAGAGATGCAAATCAGATCCATTGTCTGCACCTCATGTGTGTGATTTGGATGGGGGTGGTGAAAGGAGATTTTACCTGTACAGTGACTTAAGGGTTGTGTTTCCTCAAAGACATGCGGATTCAGATGAAGGGAAGGTATTAAATTTCTTCTTGGATTGCCCCTTCTTTTGTGTGTGTGTGATATATGCATATTCTTCACTGGAATTAATGGTAAACTTTAAATCTGTATGTGAATTTATAACAATCAACATGAGGTAAACTTGCATAGGATGTCTACTGAGAGCTTCATTCTGGGCTGAACTTCCTCTGGCTACCTGATCCTCAATTTTCCAATTTATGTTTATTCTACATCTTCTTGCTTAGTTAATGGGGCTCTATGAGGTTGTATCTTCTTTGGTTTATGATTATTATTCATATGTTTATGTCGATACAATATTATGAGTGGGATCTTGATAATTATGTGAAATCACATTCATCAGATAAATATATGGTGAAAGAGAAACAGATGCTGCGACTGGCTTATTAGGGAAGTGTCCGGCGGTAGGTCATTATAAGATGGCGTAGTGGAAGGAAGGATTTTAAAAGTGGATGTGCAGCGATACAGACATCCATTCTATGACTGGATTATTAGGGAAACAGTAATATCGGGTACTCATTACAGATATAAAGACTAAGAGAGATGTGACCGCATATACTTTCGGCGAGCTACAGGAGAGGTATGTATCTAAGAAGCTTGTTGGTGTGCACTACAAAGGAGGCTGAAGGAGCCCTAAGAAATGGTGAAAGGAAACAAGTTATTGTCTTTTACGCTTTTGGTCTTTTGGATTTAGATGCAGGTATCAGCCAGTATTCATTAGAATGGGGACGAACAATTTATGCGGCTTACCCCACCTAGTTTAGGAAAGTCGTTTTATTTCCATACTTGTTCCTTCTTGGGTAATTCCAGATTGTGGCATATCTTTGATCATTTAGACAATACAATTGGTGCTCCTAATTATTTGTTGTTTCTGTTTTTGCTGTGCAGCTACATGTGGAGCATCACTTTCCGGCGGATCCAAAATACTTCGACATCTGCTACTAACATCTGAAGCCTTGAGCTTACTTTGTAAAGCTACTTTGTACATATAACAAAATGTCATCCCCTCATCTTAAGATAGTTGGTCATCAGTCTGTAAAGAATTTCATTCTCAATAATAAATGTCAAGTTCATCTCTTATGCCTGTTCAGTTATGGACAGCTTCCTGTCATTTCCACGAATCAAATTTCGCTTGCTCTCGTTATTTTTCGTTCCTTTCACTTCTCATCAGTGGACTTCGCAATTGTGATTCAACCAGATTGTGGGTAAACCCCAAGCCGGGGTAAGACCCCTACCAGATGCACAACTGGGCATTGAACTCTTAACCAACCTGCAGAGAGACACCCGTTAACCAGTGAGGTATGCTCCAATGGGCTTCTTTCAGTCAATCAGTAACTTTGGTGTCACAGAAAACTTGATATATGGAGATAAATTGGTCTATTATGAATCATTGATAGATTGAACTCAACAGGAGCAGACACTTTCTTTGCTCAACCTTCCAGTGCTAGTAGTTCTGAGCAGTTGAAAATTTGCACAACGACACGAACATCGGAAAGTGCTGCCCCTTGCAAATTCCAGCTATTTCACTATTTCAGAATTGCAGTGTGTTGCTGCAAATAAAACACACACTGCCTAGGAATGCCAAGTTTTGTCTAATTGGCTTGGCTCAACTGGCTAAATTATCGAGAAGACGATCCTTCAAGCTGGAGGCAACAAGTTCAGTACCCGAAGGTCATGAGATGGTAGGTTTTCTATACCTGCTTGTCAATTCAAACCACAACCAAAACCATGCTTAATCACATACACAACGGGGGTTGGCTACAGTTAAAAATGGTGTTTGTGTGTGTTCTGAGAACCGCCTTGAAAATTCAAAGCTTACTGTTGGGGAGTTGGTGTGGCTCTTAAAAATTTCAAAAATTTACGTTGGGGGTTTAGTGCTTTATTTATATATGTATATATAATGTATGTCAGATTCGAGATGCAGCTTCCTGGCTTCGACCATAAACAAGGTCTTTCTCTAGCAAGGGTTATCTTTGTAGGTTTTTCTGCTGGCATACATTGTCAGTGTGGTTTATTTTATATATATATATAGAGAGAGAGAGAGATTGATATATATATATATATATGTATGTATTCATACTCAAATTACAAAAAATATCATTATATTTTTTGTATTTTTTATTTAAAGCATATGATATATTAAATGCTTTTAAAATCCAAATGTGTACACTTCATCATGCCGTTTGAATAGTAAATATCTAACTAGATTTAAACTTCGATGGGTGTGCCCGTGGACTATGTGCTCTCTTATATATATACATATATACATATATATACATATACATACATACACATGTATATATATATATGTATATATATATATGTATATATATATATGTATGTATGTATATGTATATATATGTATATATGTATATATATATATATACACATATATATATATATGTATATACACATATATATATATATATGTATATACACATATATATATATATACACACACATATATATATATATATATATATATATATATATATATATATATATATATATATATATATATATATATATCTTTCACCGAACATTTCACGAATTGAAAACCACGTACGAATCAGGACCGCTGAGAAAATCTACAATTAAGTCTTTCTAAGAAGAGCTGGCTGCAAACAAGGTAATTTTTAGATTTCTTCACAGCCTAATATATATATATATATATATATATATATATATATATATATATATATATATATATATATATATATATATATATATATATATATAGAGAGAGAGAGAGAGAGAGAGAGAGAGAGAGAGAGAGAGAGAGAGAGAGAGAGAGAGAGATGAATAAGGACCACAACTTTATTCCTACATGCTAGATGCACTTCCTTAATTACATATTAGATCTTACATGGTAGGTGTATTGGCTTTTGAAGAAATTCCGATTGCAACGAACCTTGATCAACAGGAGAGAACAGCACCTGAAATAAAACAGGCATGAACTTAGCCTTCTACGAAACAAAGAGGTGATCTTTCCCAACGTCACTACAATATACTCACGTACCAATATCAATTCCTTTTTCTTTTTTAATGTCAAGCAACTCTTTTCGAGGATAGCATGATCGTGCTCTACATGCCCACCCCACAAATCTCCGGCAAGCCGGGCACGGACCAGGCATCGTTTCGCCGTGTCCGACGGGGACTCAGACTCATAGAATACTACCGGTAAGGTTTGCATTGTGTATATGACTGAACTAGCAGGGAAGTAGTGCACATAAACAAAAGGGCATGTTTTATCTACCTCTGTTTTTTTTACCACATTTTACTCCTTACTCGTTTGCATCATCACTCTTTACTTATGCTTGCTAAACTCCTCACGCTTCATCCATTATGTCATTTTCTAAGCACTCACTTGAGTCTGTGTGCATCACTTCTCTCACCCACTCTTCTTCACTGTCTTATCTCTGCTGAGTGTGAGTAAAGCTATTTTAATGGACTGAGCATTTGAATATTGTTTGCAGCCATGTTTATGTACGTAGTCAGAGTTGGATAAGGACTATGTGGTCGTGCATATGAGTGATACTTCGGTTAGTGTTTCCTAATGACAGAGCTTCACTGTTTGTGCATTTTTAATGGGAGAATGGCTCAACCATGATGAACGCATGAAGAGTGCCTGCGTATTGCATGCCATTAATCCACGAACCCTAATTTAAAATATAGGCCTTCTCTCCAAGAAACATATAAAAATAGTCTGCTTCTTCCTTCATTTCATGCTATTCTAGAAGCTGACAAAATTTATGTACATACCCCGTCAACTCTGCTGCTCGAGCAAAACATGCAAGCTCACGTGCCCTCCCTCTCTCTCTCTCGTATTAAGGTGTTGAGGCGCTTAGTTTTCTAAGGTTGAAAATGGGTATTGGTTCACGTGAGACTGCAGATGTGCTTATTATAATTGCATGTTTAACTGAAGACATGCTTTGGATATCAAACTATTTGAACTTACGAGGTGGAAAGTTTATTTTCTGATTTTCAGTGCAATCCGAGTGATTAATTTCTCATCTGCAAAACCAAATACAAAAACAAAACGGAAAAAATCCCACAATGGAATCTGATGGTGAGACTTTGATCAAGAAAGTGTTTATTGAATCTTCTTCTTCTTCTCTCTCTCTGACACAGACAAATACACCCGCACGCATACAATGCTTTCCTATCAATTCTGCAATTTTGAAGTGTAATTTTTGTGATTTGCATGCTAAAGATTGGAAAATCAAATGCGAAGCATGACGTTTTAGTTCTCCAATTACTGAAGACACTCACACACATAATTGAATGTGTTTAGATTTCATGATGACATTGAAACCTAAAAGCAAGCTTTTTTCTACTGTAAAATATGTTGACTAAGTGACTTTATAACTACAATTATAATCTATCTTGATCCTGTCCCGTTTACATTAAAAACGATCATGTTTATAGATAATAAAAAGAGAAGCGCCTCAATTCCAGATCCACAAAATGACCGATTGAGAACCCAGTACGAATAGGCACTAAATAAACAATTATATTTCTGTTGGTACGGCCCAATCATCTTGAAAATGCAGGGGACGTGACGTTGAACACCTTGATACTGTAATGCACTAGACACCAACGATACAAGAGATAAGGCCTAAAATATATATTTTATTAAACCTTTGACAGTCATGGGCAACCCACTTATCCATCTTTACTGACGGATGCAGCTAGGGGACCAAGTATATATATATATATATATATATATATATATATATATAATATCATTCCATCACCATCATTTGCATTTGCTACGTGCAAATTAAATAATATGGGCCTCCCATTTACATTCAGAACCCTCATCCATTACCTTTCTTATTCCATAAAAAGGCTGATACGATGCTAGGTCCATGTTGGTCATGAAGTCTTCGACATGCATTTAATCTTCTAAAAAAGTACCTGAACTTTGTAGTACCAATAAAAAGAATCAAGCATTTTCTTGACAACTTATTTTGGAGATAAAACCAAGAAAAAAAATAGAGAGTCCTAGAAGCAAGGGCATTTGTGTAGTTTTATGCTGAACCAAGTGTCCTTAACCCTAAGGAAACACTTGTATTGTATACGAGATAAAAGGGACAAATCCCTCCTCTTCAAACACAATAAACCAATTTCATTGCTCTTTCTCTCTCCTTGCAATGGCAGACTCTGGCTTTTTCAACTTCTTTCACAAGGCGACCCATCATGCTCCATCTCCAAATGAGCATCACCATGCCATGCAAAACCCTCCCATTGATGCTTCTAGAATGTTCTCCTGCCTCTACTGTTCTAGAAAGTTCTGCACCTCTCAAGCACTTGGTGGACACCAGAATGCACACAAGAAGGAAAGAGCAGCAGCGAGAAGGCACCTAGCCTCGCCCCCTCCTCAGGCACCTTACTCACCTCACACCCACATGTCTCACTTCTCACTGAACCAACAATGGAGACAGGCTCAGCAATATCAGGCAGACCAAGAACCCAGCCCTTCTTCCTCTGGCTACGTAAACCTTGATCTCTCTCTACATCTATAGTACCAACCTCTCTCTTTCTCTCTTCCATTGTCCCCCCTTTCTTTTTGGTTTATAGTTGGACTATGATAGTTTGAAAATAGTTTAGCTCTGGAAGGAGGCAGATGTAGGGCTCGAACCCTGGACCTAACAGATACACTGGGTTTTGTTCATTTGGAGCAGGAGAAACTGGTCGTTCTGAAAATGATATGGAGGTATTAACGATAGAATACTATTTCTGCACATATTTGTTGTAACTTTTTCCTTTTTGGGGGAGGGTCTTGTATGACTGTGGGGAGAGGGGTGCACTAAGACTAGATGGCTTAGTTATCTTTGTGATCAGCTTGAGAGATTTAGATGAATGTATCCCTTTCTATTTTGTTAGAGACTATAACATTGACCTTGAGCTTATAATGATCCAAACTGCGTGTTATTTCATTTCGCAATACTTTTTCCTCTATAGTTAAGCTCTTTTGCATATCTATATGCACCCACCATGGTGAAATGCCGATTGCTGCCTTCACTATCTGCAAAACAATATGATTTGCTGGTTGGTAGCTGTGGCTTTGCATGAGAATCATCTGCAATTGAGTGGGTCAGTCGTAAGGGAAACACTAAGATGTAGAGTTCTCAATCTCAAGAGTGAGAGCAAGAACCAAGAAGAGCTAGCTGAAAGAATTGGTAGTGTGTACTCTCTCTCTCTCACACACGCGCACACACATGAAGCATACGCACATGTGTGTGAGGTGTGCTGTGTACAATGTGGGCCATTTGCGTAAATGGAAGAGGGTGAGGAAATGGCAGGGTATATTATGTTTCCTATTGCATTTGATATTTGTTGCGTGCATGAACGTGCTCCTCTTAAGCGTGCGGGTGTGGTTGTATGTGGGAGTGGCAGTGAGAGTGGGAGAGAGCATGCGCTTTAAATAACTATTAAATATTAGTGAAAAAGAACGATTAAAAAATATATTAGCCCAAAAGAATTCAAATTAGAGGCAATACATATCAGGGCTTCTATAATTTCTATGTTAAGTAAAAATGATAAACCCAACTAAATGTTTTGCTTGGAAGATGGTGACGCGATCTCTTTCAATTAATTTGTTCATAAAAATGATATTATCATTAGACATGTCCTGTTCTAGTTTCTCTGAAATCATGAATTATATAGAAGGCGCTAAATTGGGCATTTTATTAAAATGGTGTGGTCCTGTGTCTGAACGAGCTAGTTAAAAAAAAAGATAGTTTTCTTCTTCTTCTTCTTCTTTTTACAAAAGGAAGCCAAAGCCGAACACACATGCATACATGCACCCTCTGAGTGTCAAATTCCCCATTAACAGCAACGGCATTAAAGCAACCTGCAGTTGAGCTAACTCTTTCGCTGCGGGGATAGTTTGCTCTACTGTTCCATATTAAGTGGTTAATTACTCGTATGGCAAATATAACCATAAAATTTTATGTTTCATGCCTGTCATGGGGACTAGTAAACGAATCTAACCGACCATACATGCACGTATTGTTTGGACTCCCACCTCATTATATCATCGAAGCCAAACATGAACATGATAGAAACGAGCCGAACTGCTCGCGTAAAACTGATTCATTGGGAAAAGCAAGAGACGTAACATAAACTTGTTCGTTTGAGTACTGAAAAATTACCTTGGTTTCGTTTCTTATATATATTCTATTTTCAAAGGGAAAAGTGACATGGAACTAGTTAGGCTACCAGCGTTTTCTTCACATAGGACACGCACAAAGACTTACACATATACATATATATATATATATATATATATATATATATATATATATATATATATATATATATATATATATATATATATATTAGCACTCTTAGGTGCTAATAAATTCAAAATACTGGTATATGCTAATAAATCCAAAATAGATGGTTGAGATTTGAATATATAAAGTAAAAATAAAATATATACTTTTTACAAATACCACATGGGTTCTTTTGCTTTTTAAATTTCAAATCTCACACATCCATCCTCATGGATGAGAATACTAGTATATATCACTTTCTCTCTATATATATTTAGAGAGAGATTGGATGATTGCCAACTTTTGACACAATATTTTTATTTCTACATCTTACTTTTGAGGGGTATGAATATAATATGAGTATTCTTTATATTTCTTTTCAATACTTTTATAACTTTTAAAATTAATACTTTTGCCTCTTAAAAGTAAAAGGTGAACATCTCAAAGGTGAACAACATTTCCCCTCTCTAGGAAATTGGATCTTATCCATTGAACTAGGGCGACATCAAACTCTAAGTGCACCTCTTTCTTTGATCTCATCCACTGTTATCCTAATATATCTTGTTATTGTTCTAAAAAGAAATAGGAAGACATGAGTAAATAGACTCCAATCTCTCTCTCTTTCTCTCTTTCTATATCAAAAAGTTGGTTCTGTTATCCTTTGATACATGTATACTCATTTATTTCTTTTGTTTTGGTGGACAGTATAATAAGGTTGCCATTTAAAAATTTCAAACATCCTTTAACCTTATATGCCTCTAAAAGCAAAGGAAATGAGAGGTATACATGTGGTAGGATAAAATCACTCTCTTTCTATATATATATTGTCTATGTGTATGTGCGTGTGTGTGTTTGAGGGAGCTGGCTCTCGATAAACAGTGAAATTGACTACTCGTGCACATTTATTTCTGATGGTGCTTCCGGCCAAGTTAACATCGCTGTTTTGAATGTTTATAAATCCGATACATCGGCCCAAAAATTGAAATGTAACTAGGTCTTTGGGTAGGGGAATCTTACAAGGTTGCATTGCTCTCAAACATAAATCTTACATAGACAACTAAGAGAAGCGCAGCACAAGCCGAGTCGAGCCAAACACCAGTTCTTGTTCATACCATGTTCATTGTAGTGTGAAAACACAGGATAAAAGCGCTAGGAACAAGCCTAACAGGAAGCGGCTGCCCAGGACTATCTACCATGCTCAAGACACACACATGCGTGTGCTTCGACGCACACAAACATTAAGGTGGCCAAAAGCAGCCAAACCACAAGCAGCGTCCTTACCCTAAAACACACACACACACACACACACACACACAGAGAGAGAGAGAGAGAGAGAGAGAGAGAGAGAGAGAGAGAGAGAGAGAGAGAGAGAGAGAGAGAGAGAGAGAGAGGTCCTTAGGCATGAGAAGGGAGGTCACTAGTGGGTTTCCTAGGCAATATGAAAGAACATAATTGGTTGAGGAACCGAAAGAATAAGGCCGTGCAGCACCCATCTTTCTATTGTCCACTGTTAGAGTTTTGCAGTATTTAGAAGCTTCAAATGAATAATTGTTGCCAGTTGCTTGCTCTCTGAGAAGGAGCAATGTTAGCGAAGCTCCCCCCATTGGCTACACCAAAAGCTCGATATGTCATTCATCATTTTGTTATTTAAGTAAAAAGGCGATTCCTCCAACTCGGCTTGTGCTATCAACTCAACTCCGCAAACAGTGAAGAGACACGTGAACGGCACTGCCCTTTGCGTCTTCCTCCTTTTTCAAAAATCTGATGTTCTTCTGAGTTTAGTGATCTGCCATGATGCGATAGGTTCGTCAATTATGATTTTGAGTTTTGCCACCCTTTGATTGGTTCTATGCTCTTATCAATGCAATGATAAGGCTTATCACCATCATCTTCCTCTCGGATTCTCGGTGGAAAGAGAGTTACAGACCTGAGTTCCACTCATCTCTTTCATGCAGATATCATTTGTGTCTTCTTTCTCCTTTGTGATAATAGGTTTCTATTTATGTAGGTAGCTATTTTAGAGACAATGACAAGTACAAGCAAGGGTGGTAAAGGAGCTAAGCAGATCGAACATGGGTTATTCATGGCAATGGCGAATTTAGAAATTATTTTAAGGTGGGGCAATTGAATAGCCAACGGAACTGCTAAGGGCGGACCCGATCATGGGATGTACCGTGTTCTTGATTTTCTGATTTTGGTTGAATCAACGTAGATCCGCTAATGGTTGTGATTGTCAGTTTTAAGTTCTCGGTCGTTCGTGTTGATTCTTTAGCTGGTTTGGTAGGAGCTAGCTGAACATGAACAGAACGAGAGTTAGTCGACTTGAGCATGAGTTGCTCAAGAAAATCCGAGACAATCTTTTCACATGTAACTTTTATAAATTATTCTTTTTAAAACTTATATGTCAATATAATATTTTAATTTAAATATTATCTTTCTTTTACGAGAGTTTTGCAAAATAATATATGGTTTTCGGGTTTTACACATTGAAACATAAACTTTTTTCTTATTAAAGGAAGGACTTGAGATGTCATCCATTACAATTAAGATATCATGAGCAATCACAATAAGTTTTTCAAATACACTTTACATAAACTCATTAACATGACATTTTAGTTACTACTTCACTTGTCATATCAATTTTATATTAGATATTAAGTAATCATGTCTTCGTCATCATTTACATCAACTTATATTAAATATTAAATAATTTAATGATATATATTAAATACTATTTAATATCAACATACAATTTAAATATTAAACAATAAAAGTAACATTATTATTCATTATATAGTAAATTTTAACATTTCTAAATTGATAATACAATTTATAATAAATGAAGAAGATTACTAAACAATAACAAATATTATTACTTATACTATTTAATAGTATAGTATTATGATATTACAATAACATCAACCCATTAATATCCGAAAAACATCCGATCCATCATGACATCCCCTAGGATTGTCATGCGAATGATGATAAGCAAACCCGACGTACAAAGGAGATCGTATGAAGCTTTTTAACGAGCTCTTATTTGATAGCCTTATTAATATCTAATGCCTAAAATAAGAACAGTCTTTTCCTCAGGTAGGTCCAACTAAACATGTTTGGTTCCAGTTAAGCCCTAAAATGGTACTTTATTTAAAAATGTGAAAAATATAAGAAAAGTTTTTTAAAAATACCGGGACCAGAGGTTTGGAACCACTGGTTCTGGTTCCGGTTCCTATTTTATAAGAGGTGAAACCCAAACAGAACTGGGTGATCCCTAGCAAGGTGAGGTATTGCTCTTCATGAGCTAGGCCTTCTTAACTAGAAATGAAAGAACCACAGCTAAAGCCAAGCACGGCCCATTTTAGTATGTATTGCAATTTATTTTTGGCGCTCGTTCTTACCATGTCATTTTGTGTTCATGTCCAAAAACAGATGAACCCAAACACAACCCTTTTTCATATGTTACTTTGGGTGGATATAGACACAGCCTTTTCTCCGGGTTTTCATGTCATTTCTGAAATCGCCACACGACTATCATGGCCCACCGCCCAAGAACAATTCACAACACGAAATCATGACAAATGTAGTTTCCGGTTAAATTCGGTTTGCTTGTAAAAACAATGTGGGAGTTATCTATTGAACATTACACAGCAGATTTTTGTCTATGTTATGGAGTGTGCCGTCTCAAATGCAATGTCGTGGAACAAGAATGTCACAAACATCCAATATATATAACTAGATTATGCTCACTTTTGGTAGTCAAATCTCTCTTCATTGTTTTTTGTGGCATAAATATAGTTTAAATTTTTTAAAGGTTTTTAAGGATTATGAAAGGCAACGTTATTATATTTTCATCGAACTTAAGTGAACAAGGTCATCCATGCAATATATATATATATATATATATATATATATATATATATATATATATATATATATATTCTACCATATGGTTTATAGCATGGCCTCCTACTATGATGCAGGGGAAGCAGCCGTTTCCCGTTTCAAAGCGATACAGACACCGATATGCAGTATGAAACACATGAGAAACGTCTTGTAACAGAACTAAAGATATTATATTTTAAATATAATATCTTACGATGCATTAAAATAGCCTTGTTGGCTATAGTATTTTTTTGGTGTAGAGGAGCTATTCAATTCGAAATCCTATAGACGTGGTTTCCTCGCCCGAAATCCAAAAGAATCTATGCGGGCAGTTTGGATACTCAGAAAAGTTATATGGATCGCCACCCGAATTTCACATAATTGAAGACGGCTATTAATACACTTTTGGTGGGTGTTCGGTTATTTTTGTTATATGAGATCACATTTTGGAGGTCATGGATAATAAACCCGTGCTTTTGGTTCATTTAGGTTTAAATGCTTCCTAATTTGCATTCTTAAAATATATATTGTATATATATAGAGAGAGAGAACGTAATAAATACGTACACTCGTCTATCCTTCAACATCATCAAAGATCTCAACCGTTTGATGGAACGATAAAAAATATAGTTTTTTACAAGTACATTAAATGCAACTTGTACTATTTGCTTTTTACTTTAACATGTCAATATTTGATTTTAAAGATCGAAAGGTTGAGACTGAAGAACTATGCTCTCTCTCTATATTGTGTGTGCGTGCACTTGTATTAAACAAAAGTTACAAAAATGTTGGCCAATAGTAAAAGGATGGTATACGGAGTGATGGATCTTCTAACTGGGTTGAGTATGAAGCTTTTAGGAAGCCATCAACGAAGAATTCTGCAAAAGTTGGTCAATATTAGCAGTTAATACAAAGGAGATGGTATGAAGCTTTTAACAAATTTGTATTCGAGAGTTCCACATTCTTGTAAATCATTTGTCGCAAGCCAGATCTTTGTTTCTGGAACGAAGAAATATACAATCTCTTAGTTGTAACTTGGTAAGTGTTTTCTGAGCATCGTCTGCGGATTCATCGATGCTTGTAAATAATTAGCACTATAGTTACTTTGCCTGAAACACATACAGAGCCTCTTGCATGACAACTCATGTTAAAATAAAGCTAATAAACAAAATGTCTGTGTTGATCAGGAGTTTGAAAACCAATTCATGGGAAAAGTATATATTTAAATTAATAAGTGATATCAGTAAAGTTACCCCAAGACTCTACTAATAATACAAATTAATGATGCGTAAGCATGGTTGTCATTACTTTTAACTGTCACTAGATATTTCATACTAAAACGATTGATGTGCAATCTAAAACAGCTTTGTTTGCTAACATGACCAGTATTCAACTGGCTCTTTCTTGATGCTTGTAGAACTGCATACGATGTGAACCTTACGGATGATAGCTGGACAAAAGATGTTTTTGATTTTGCCACAGGCAGCATTTCTGAGTCATGGGAGCGCCTTGATGCGTAAGTTGCATGATGACTAAACCTGGATTTTGACATCTATTTGAATCAAACTGAAACTTTTGTGTTATCACAGTGGTGCTTTTGTTTCACACTTTCGTTCTCGAGTCCAAGCAGAAAGGTGCTTTTTCAGTGGTGCTCCTGCGGTGGTTAAGTTTCGTGTGCCATCAAAAGCTGTTCAGCAGGTATACTTCACACCTCTCCTCACACTATGAGTATGCGACTAAGTTTTTTTCAATTCACGTTCTCATTGAGAAGTTTTTTTCAATTCACGTTCTCATTGAGACTCTTTGCTAGTAGAAGGAGGCTTACTCAACCCCCATCCAACTGTTGGATATCCTTGCAGAGAGACCAACCCAGAAGAAATTTGAATGGGTGCGTTTCTTTCTACCGGATGCGAAATGGGCATCTTTAGTTTGATCTGTCCTTTTTTGTATTCAATCATATTACGACGCTAAGTCCTTTCTTTGTTGTGTGTATCGGGCTCGGTGGATTGGTCTTCGATTTCTGTGTTTTTTCTCAGGTTAAGGTAAGCATGGTGATGATAATGCATCATCTTAGTAGGTAATGTTTTACTAATTCTCTTCCACTCACCTACGATAATTCCTTCTGTGCAGAGGCTATTAGCCAAGTACGCACCCCTCATATCAGTCTTCTCGATCGTTGGGTTGTTCGTATATGTGGTTGTCAGCCCGTCGAAATCTGGTGCAGCAAAATCAAGCAAGAAAAAGGGTTGATCGTTGAGGTGCTTCCCAAGTTTCTCTGTTGGTCCATTTCAAAAACCTTGGTAATAGAATTTTGTTTGTGTAGGATCAGTTGGTCTAGATCCTAGTAAAACCACTCTTCTCAATTAGTTTTCCTTTGTTAAAGAAGAAAACTTATAGGCTGCAGCGAAGCTGATTTTGGGCTATAACTGTGTTTTTTGTAAGAAAGAGATTATGGTTACCAAGTCTGTGGAGTTGACAATCTTCGTTTGTGGCGTAGACTTGGCGGAACTGCTTGTAGCATGTCGATATGTTGGCATAAATGATGCTCCGTACATCTAGTTCGCATTAATTCTAAATCAATTTTAAGTTTTACCATCACCTATGCTTATTGAATACCATTGATGATTGGATCGACCTGTTGAGCTTTTCATCTTCAATACATGTATCGATTCCAAACAAAGATCTTAACATTAGCTTGTTCATTCAGCAAAAAGTTGTATTTTTGTACAAGTTGCATCTTTACGTTGCAAAAATGGGTGTTGAATTTAGCTGATCCATCATTTATTTAACAAAAATATTAACTCAATCGTGAGCATCAACAGAAACTCCATTTGCTCGTCAATCGCAATTAACAAGTGTGATATAATTGCGATATCATTGTTTTGCAAATCTCGTTTGTGGCTATCTTTAGATGCAAGGATTATGTTTCTCCTATTCAAAGCTTGGGGAAAGAACTCCAGATATATATATAAGGCATAACTTGCTCAGTGCATGCCCCACCCGATCAGTAGTGAAACATATTTTCTCGAGGAAGTAATTAATTGAATAGCAGGATGCTTGATCTTCCTGTCAAAGGATATTGGTGCCCCAGGGAACAAAGATTCCACAGAATGAAACACGGTTTCAACTTTAAACGAAACACGTTTCCCAACCTTATGTGATTCAATAAAAATTGTCGAGATGAAACCTGTTGGTTCCACGTGTCACACACACACACACACACACACACACATATATATATATATATATATATATATATATATATATATATATATATATATATATATATATAGAGAGAGAGAGAGAGAGAGAGAGAGAGAGAGAGAGAGAGAGAGAGAGAGAGAGAGAGAGAGAGAGAGAGAGAATAAAGTGAGTCCCGTATTATAGGTTTCATGAATATTTGAAACAATAGGTCGCGTAGTGGTGGTTTCTTTGGGATGTTTTTTTACATGACTAAGAAGAGAATTCCACACCTCTTCTATTCAGACAACATATTATCATGCATAAGAGATCAAACCAACACTATCTATTGAAATATGCACACACAAAGAAAGACAATTCAAGCAGGTAAGGCAAAACTTTCTTGAATCCAGTGTGGAGCATCGACAACAGCACAAGGATCGTTTTTCTCAAAATCCGCAACCTGTAAAACAAATGAGGTGTCAGCCTAAATCCCACAAATACAAAATTCGATAGCTCTGTAGGAAGTGAGGCATGAGAAATTAGATGAAGAACACTTTCAAAAGAGGAGGAGAAACCCCCCAAAAAAACATGTTTTTTGCAGTTAGATGCTAATATGAGGCCAGATTGAGGTCAATGGTCACTAAGAATCCATATAGACGGCCCCACTTAGTGCGTAGCGAAAAGGCTTGCTTTCGGTTTGCTTTGTTTGTAACAGGTGATGAAACTTGCAGAACGACTATAATCTGCTCATGAGAATGAAGACAGATGGAAAGTGTGTCGACTACAACCCAGTCTAGATCCTGTTTGCACTAACATGCACTCGCAATTGACATTTTTGATTGGTAAAATGGTTCCCTTACCTTCTGCCCACAATGTGGGCAATAATGATATTTGTGCCAGAGGCAATCAAAAGCAGGGCACAGGAAACACCAACCAAGCATCATGGGCATTATACAACCAACGACAGCAGCCAGGCTGGGCTTAGATCTGCAAATGACACATTGTAAGGTATCGTAAAGTTCAAGAATTCTGCTGGCAGGTATTTATAAATATGATGCATGAACCAGATACAAGAATCTTCGGTTTGGATAAGGTGAATGTGTCTCACATTATCTGTGAAGCAAAGCAAATATATTTTAAGAAACACAAAATTACTTCTAATATTACTTTGAAGTTCTGGCTACCCGAATCATGAAAAAAGGGTTATGGTAGAATACTCAGCACTTGTGCATGAACACAATATCAGAGGACGATGCTACAGAGAAGCCATTTATGGGCTTCAAACCTTTCAGTAGTGCAATATATCATGGTTCAGTCAAGGCAGCATTATACAAATTGTGAACCAATGAGAGGACATCATACTGACAACGGGTTAAACTGCATAAAATGCTTTCTCACATCCATTTTGTAATACAAGAACTTGGGACAACTTGGCCATGTAGGCACTAGATAGTAAACCCTGTCATTGATCTTCAGTTTGCACTTTTTGTGGGAAGTGCCCAAACACATCAGCCAAAAGATCAGTATATGAAAGGATTCAGGAAAGCTAGAACGCCTTGACTCTCTACTATAATCGCAGTGCTCAATTAAAGATACTTGTTTAGCTTTTTGAAACTAAGCTTCAAGATTTCCAAAAACTTAAAATAATTTTCATCATTAGTGATCAAACAGAAAAGCTTTACAGGTTGGCCATATCTGTTGACTTGCAAGACTATTTAGTAATTCATTGGTCACAATTTCAGTAAGGTAACTTAGACACATGCATCATACATGAAAAGCTGAATTCGTGCGTCAGGTTTTATGAAGTTCGCTGAATTAGAATATGATAATCAAACACTGTGTTGCTCCTTTCATCTAGGAAGCAGTTAGTCTCTGCCAAATCATTGCACATATATGACTTGTGTAAGATTTTGAGCATGTTTATGTCTGAGTCGTTTATTTGAAAAGTTATGCGCTTGAGAAAGGGTTTCACAATCTACCTTCTCAAGGCTTCAGCTTTCTCATGGTTACAAAAGCAAAATCACCTGCATGTGATTCACTTTCTTTTGCTTAATAAGGTAGCTAGAGATTCCTCTTCCTGTCCAGCAGAAACATATATCTCCATGCATACATACAAAAATTGCATCATAATACAAGTAGTATGCACACTCTATGTTATCAAATGCAGGACAAAAGCACCAAACTGGAAGGCCTGAGCCATCTGAATCCCTCTCTGCACTCAGACCCACTCAATCGCTTCAAGCAGATCATTTTCTATCTTCTTTCTTACATACAATATTTGGCGAGTTCCATATCAACTTTTACACATTTGATTTGGTACCGGCAACAGTTTGCTAATGGATGTATTTATTGTACGATCAACTGAGAATCTATATGTTTGTTCGTTGCTGTTTTTTTATATTTGTAGTTAATTCCCTGAGCCGTTCAATCCCAGATTACAAATTTTTAGGATTGAGAACAATGTCCTAACCTACCACCTTTGATAACGTACGATGTACTGCACAGATATAATAGTGCAATATTTAAGTCTAAAGGGATATAGAGAGGAACGCATAGGGTCAGGCTTGTCAGGGATGGGAATCAGATCTAGAGAATATCTTTTTCACTCACTTCAGCATTCTCAAAAACTTGAACCACTATGTGACGCTCGTACTTTCTTGAGGATATTAATGACATCAATGTACATGCAATTGACCGAGATATTGCTCAACCTTACTCTTTGTTGACACCACCGCTGTCCTCCATATAGCAGCTCTTATCGTCAACCAGTTAATTGTGAACTGATTTCAGGTAGTGGAATAACAGAAGGGCATAGATTGACAACAGCAGTTCTCATCCCAGTGTTAGTATCATGGTTCACAAAATTTAAATAGGAAACTTATGTTTTTGTGAACTCTCCACTTTGAGGCTACATCTGATTAATAACCAAGGGGCATTGACAATTCCACTTCCAACACTAAATCAAAGGTTCAGTCCTCTCAAATTGGTGGGATTTTTCTGTCCCTCCAGAACTTCCCCTTCATCTTCTCCTCCCGTGAATGCCCATAAAGGAGATGGATGCAGAAAAGGTAGGCAAGGACTCCAGGTACCACCCTTAAATATCTGTTTTAACATCAAGCAGTATCAACTTCAGATAACCACCCTTTCGCACTTGTTTCCACCGCTTTATGATTTTATCCATCAAATCTACATAAACCACCATGAATTGCTATTACTCATAGTGATAGATGATAGCCGCTATGATTATATTTCACGTATGCTGTTCAGGAGTGCTATTTTATTATAGATCACACTGAAAATTTTAGTGATTACCTAAATTTCTTAATTGATTCGACAATAAAGAAAAAGGGTTTCAATGTAAAAGTTACGGTTGAATTTAGTAGAAATTCACTTAACCCCCTGATGATCTATATTTCAGTTTTGATTCTTTCTCAAGGTTAAGAAAACGACAAGGAAGTTGATTCCCTAAAAGCAACCCTACTATAAAAAATTCCTAATCATCAATTCCAAAAGAACACCCAAACATATCCCGAAATTCATCAATAAATAAAATCAGTGAACAACTATTTGAAGATCATTCAAATCCTAGTTAACGAACTAAAACAAGAACCCAAACGAGAATCCTTCAGAAACCGCCGTGAACAAAAGAAAACCCCGAATTAGTCACACCAATTCAAAGTAACGAATCAAAACCAGAAACCAATCAAAGAACTCATCATAAACCACCACGAAGAAAAGAAAGCCAACTGAAAACGACGAAGGGAGGGAAAGATAAGAAGAAACCTGACGTTCGTGAGTCCGGAATCCCCACAATGAACGCAACTGAAGGGCGCAGGGGTGTCGCGGAAGACCGTCTGCTGGATCGGAATGCCCTTCGGATCTCCGAAGATCGCGTTTGGAGGGATGATCCCCGGTTGATGAGGGTTCACCCCGTTGTAGAAATATTGCTGCTGCGGTGGCGGTGCGTTCACCGTCGCCGCATAACCATACGGAATCCCGATTGCCGGTTCTTCCTTCCCCATTCTCTCCCTTTCTCTCTCTCTTTCTCTCCCTCTCTCTCTAGAAATACTGAAGGCAGGGGAATACTTTTCCTTTTCGAAGGCGCGTCTCCGCAGACACGGAACGAAGGATTGTTTCTCCAGTGTGGAAGACAAAGGAGCCTCGTTTTACTATCTCTGAGATGAACGGTCAGAAATGCAAGTGCAAGAAGTCTTCGTTTGGTGGGTCGAGACCGCGACATTGATGAAGTCGCACGCACTGGGGCCATCATCTAGATTGTCGATAAATTTTACATATCAGAAAAATAACAGAAAATATCGGTGGGATGCACCCTTCTTTGCCTTGAATGGCTCAGGAAATCATCGGGTTTATTCTTAGGCCTGGACCCGATTCAGAAAGATCCAAGTTGAACCGAATGACAATGTCTGGAGATCCCCATGGGCATTGGACCTATTTGAATCTCCAGTTTGAATCAGAACCAAACCCGTCTGACCCAGAACTGTCAAACCAGACCCAAAACCATAACAGGACCTGGGAGTCCCGTGTTCGGTTACTGCTCCTCCTTCCATGAATCCAGAACCACAATCAGATCGCCGGTTTGGATCCAAATTCATAACAGTACAAGTCGGTTTTTGCGTGAACGCGTCGACAGTAAGGGACACTCTGGACAATTAAGCTGGACCGTCGATTTCTGCGTCCTGGCTTAAATTTGCTACCCCGGCAGGACGAAAGGGAAGCCCGCTCAAGGGATCCGGCTTTCTTCTTCCTCGTTCTTGATTCCCGCTGCTCTCTTCATCGACAAGCATCAAGTAATTTCCTATCATGGCTTACCAACAAAAGGGCAGCCCTTACCCTCCTCCAGGTATTCCAAATTGCACGAATTCTCGCGTTCTTTTTCGACTCAGATTGGGTTTTCTCATTACATCAGAGTGATGTTCGATCGTTTCAATGGTTGGAACATTCGGATCGATCTTCTTATTCACCAGCTTTTCGAACTTACCATTGTTCCATCATGTCGTGGTTGGTTCTATTCATATCTATCCTCTCATTCACCATTGGTTGTACTTTGATTTGTACTTCCGCCGAAACTGAACGAATTGAAGTTTTCGCAAAGAGATGGACGAGAATCCCGTTTGAGGTTGTATTGACATGTGAGTTTTTGCTGAACGTATCACAATTTAGGTTGTATTTGCATGCGATTGATTGACGAATCATTTGGTCCTTGACTGTTGACTTTTTTCCCAAAAGTTTGGTACTTTTCTTCGTTCCCCTTCAAAAGATCATCAAAATCTCTGTTTTCGTCTACCCCAAAACACGAATCTTGGTATCTTTTTTTCATAGTTCCGGTTTGGATCTTGATAATTTGAATGGCTTTCTGCATTGACTTTGATAGGATATGCTCCTCCATATTCACAAGGCGTGTACCCTTCTGCTCCACCCGCATGTGAGGAATGTTGTCACGGTTATCCGCCGGTGCCGCCGCCGTGCCAGCAAGGCTACCAGGGTTACTTTTCCCAGGGTTACCCACCCCCGCCACCTCCTCAGCAGTACCCACTTCCTCCTCAAGGTTACTATTACCAGAATCTGGGGCAGTCTGGCTATTCCACCTCTTTCTTAGAAGGATGGTGAGTGGATTTCTTGTCTGTCCATTTGTTCTCCTTGGTGCTTATTGAGGATTTCTCTTGTCGCGCAAAATTCAGGATTCGGTGCGGAACCACAGACAATCACGTGATCTTATTTAAATAAAATGTAAAAGAACAGGAGGGTTTACAAGCGTCGGTCAGGCCTACTCCACGGGCAAGACCAAAGGCGGAGACAAGGGGTGGTTTCTAGGGGGCATGGCCCCCTAAGCCTTAATAATTACTATATAGATACAGATAGCCATACCTTAATAAAAGAAATTTTTCTTAACAATTTGTAAGTATTGTTAACGTATTGTTGAATTACTGTATACATATCACATATTCTTGTTCCTTATAACTAGTAAATGGTTATGTTACCCTTAATGTCATTCATTCCAATCTATGAATAAGAAAAAATTCCTGATAGTCTTTGCCTTTTAAAATCATTAGATAACAATGATCTCCATTTGTTTAGTTTAGTCAATTGAGAAAATGATAACGGACGAAAGAAAACATGTGTACCTAGGATTGCTCTGGACTTTAATCTCATGCTGAATTGTTTTTCCGTTACTTGGTTGTGAAACTATGGTTCCTTAATTTAGCTCATGGATTCTTCTATTTTACAACTAGAACTTTCTCCTAATCTCCTCTCTTTTCTTATTCAGAATCAACTTCTATAAATATCTCTTCCTTGCCTTCTATTTAGTTTCATTACCAAGACGTGTCATCTTCCTTAACCTTGATCTTTATGAAGAAAACGAGTTAGTCCATGATATATCCTTCTAGGAGACAAAATACTCAATTTTATCAACGTGCATATCCCTTGCAGAATCACTGCACAATGGATGTTGAGCTGTCCATATCACTATAACCAGCACTTTAAACATCTGCTAGGCCTTGTTCGAGGTTGAATACCTACCAACAATCTAACATCTTAGTTTGGCCTTCCAAGTGCTTGGGGTATGAGCCACCCCCCTCCTGGCTCAACCCCTGGGCAAGGCCACATAGAAGGATTTCGTAAATGACCTCTCATGATATCTCATAATGATAACTCCTATACACATCGTTTGTCGTTCTTCTCTCCAAAATAAAGGTAAGAAATAAATACAGAAGCAATGTTTTCCAATAATATGAAGTTTCATACCGCAAGGGTTTTTTGCTAACTGTTCCTTGGGAATAATTTCACAGTTTATTGCTTGACGTGAATACAGAAAATGCTTTATGGTTTCTTTTTGAGGACCAGTTATGAATGCAACAGTTTAATTTAATGTTGTGTTGTTCTGATTTGATCGATTTTCTGATGGTCCATGACTCATTCTTGTGCCTGCCTTGTATGTTTTGTTGCCTTACTATTGCATTCATTTGTTAATTTTATTGGTTGGGAGTATCAAATTCCTGATTTTCAAATCAAGGACTGTAGATTAGATTGTTATGCCTGCAAGCACACATCAGGAAAAGGCACATTGTTCGTCACTCATGTGACTAAGGTCTTGCAATGAGATTTTATGTGACTGCTTTTAAAGATTGATGCCATAACTATTATCCACAATCAGAGTTAGTATGGGAGTCAAGCATGATTGGTAGCTCGTAGTTCTAGAACACCACTTAAATCAGAATTTAGAAATTGATTTTCTCAAAGTTCTGAACTTATTACTTGGAAGGGTTGTTTTGTAGTTCTGTTGCCATGTCAAATGAAAATTCTTTTGACGTCATCAGGTTCTAGAACATTTAAACATTTTTCAGATTAAAGAAATATGAAATGCTTATCATAACATTATTTTGTTATTGATTAATAAGATGTAGCTTTATTATGAAATCAAACAGGAAATTTTATTCAAACATGTGTCATATCATGAATTTATTATCTTTTGAGCTTGTTATCCTATGTTTCCTAGAAATCTGCTTACAATGATGGCCATTATTTTCAGAATTGGATCATATCAACTGTGATTCTTTTTGATACAAGAGAGTGCAAGGGGCGCAACCAGGATGGACCATTTTTTGGCCAAATAGCCTGAAGGTGACCAGAATTTAACCTATTCATGTCTGAATTGGTTGGTTTTGTAAGCTGTTAATTCAAATTATATTTTCTTGATATTTTTAATGGATCTTGGATTTCAAATCTACCAATTCTGGAATGTTCATTTTAATTTGACTGGTTATGTAGATCATTTTAAAAACTGTTTTGATTCAAAAACTGGTTATGTAAGCGTTACTTTTGTCCATGTCAATATTTGAGAGGACATTTTAGCATGTTCTAATCTGTGACTAAAAAAAGTTGACAATGCTATTGTTGGAGTAAATTTCTAATGAAGTTCTGTTTACATTCTTCTTCAAACTTAGGATCTGCGCCGTTAACAAATATTTATAAGGCAGTTTACTTACGTTTACTGTTGCTGGTACTGCCAGAATTGCAAGCTGACCTAAAGAGATTGACCGTTTCACCTGTTTTCTCTTTTGAGAATTGGTTTTGCTTTTACCATCTTTCTAGCTTTTGAAGGGACTTTGAGGCTGTTTGTTGCTGATGGGTGGCCCAACATAAAAAAATCTATCATATCTTATTCACTTTTCCCCTTTCTATTGGGTCGAACAATAGTTTACAAAAGCGAGGTTTCATGTTTCCATCATTGGTTCACCTCTTTCTCTAGATGACATCTTTCTCTACTGATTAATCTTTTCTTGTTTCAATTATGGTTCTCGCATTCTCTTCAAATTTAATAGTTGAATTTTCTTTTCACCAATGAATGTTACACTTATTTGGTGTTCTATTTCTTGTATAAGCTTGGAAAACTCCAATGTAATGGAAGACGTGAATATTGGCTTTTTTTCATTATTCTGACATATTAAGTACTATGAAATTTCGCTGATCAGATATGAATTTTTTCTGTATCTCAGTTTGGCTGCGCTCTGCTGTTGCTGTTTGCTTGAGGAATGCTGCTTCTAAATCAGATGAGTTCGTATCAAGGGCATGCCATCTGAATTCTGCATTATATATGGTTCTTTGTTCATCATGTTTCTATATTTTAGGTTAAGATTGCAAAATGAAGATGTATGTATTCAGCCTCCAGTGAATTCCTGCTGTCACAACCATCTGTGATCATCATTTCTATTGGGTTTTGGATCACCATAAACATGTACTTTATGTTTCCATTTGTATGATGCCACTCATCCAGTATCAATGTCCTCGAGTTGTAACTGTTCGCTGATCGTCTCTTTTGATACTATTTTACTATAGAAACGTGACCCAGCTCTAACATGGTTTCAAGAAACTGTGCCAGGCTCAGGAGCAGAAGCGCATTCCTACGGTTTGGCTCTCGGATCCGAGGGATACATGCCAGTTTAATGGCCTGCATGGGTGTTTCTCCATAGGAGACGTTACGGAAGGAGAATGGAAAATTTGGTGTATTATCCTTCGCTAGGTGCATATAACTGTGCGTGTGTGTGTGTGAGAGAGAGTGAGAGAGAGAGAGAGCACTTCGGTGTTAGTATACCTAAACAAACTTCAATATGGTTGGTGGAATTGAGTTGCTCTTGACTCGAGAAATCATGCATATAACTGTGTGTGTGTGTGTGTGTGTGAGAGAGAGAGAGAGAGAGCACTTCGGTGTTAGTATACCTAAACAAACTTCAATATGGTTGGTGGAATTGAGTTGCTCTTGGCTCGAGAAATCATAACGTTTCTTTACAAGGTAAAATTGTAATATTTTAAAGGAAAATTTACATTTAAATGTGGCTTCATGGTGTCAAATAGGACAATGGATACGACAACGAGATTTCTTTGTGGTATTGGGCCTTGGAGTTTTAGTATTTCGTGAGATATATGCCTTTTTTGTATGGAGTTTGAAAATTCATTTCGTAAAACTGTGAGTTGGTAGTTGTTTTAGGATTGATTTAAGAGAAGCGCGTTTTTTGTTCGTGGAACCCCTCTCAACTTCTTGCTTTGCTTACCGTTCATCTGTGCTACTTTGCCTTCCATTGCCTCTTGATGGTCTTGGGTAGAGCTTCTGGTCGATTTTCCAAGTTTCAGCCGGATGCCGCCCCCCCCCACCCTCGGTTCAATTTTGATCCGCCACTGCCACCATTAATTTCCTTGTTCAAAATGTAGGAATCGTAAACCACCCGCTATCAAGTTATTTAGGTGGTCCTGTCTGGCAATGCTAGACTCAACACGAAAGAAAACGACCTAAAAGGAAGTCCCACCTGATGTCATATGAAAAAAAGAATCCGAGCCTTGCTCAGGTTGACCCATTTTTTTACCTGAACTAGAACACGAGACTCGTGCACAGGTGCTGGGGGCATGATTCAAATAGTGTGCGCAACACAAACACTAATAGGGGACGACCTGGAACACGAAATTGTGATACCTTGATAATTCCAATGTTGAGAATGTGAGACGGACTTGTGACTGTTGTCATTGATGCACCAACTTGTTCTGATGAATGGAACTGCTTCTTTGTGTGTTACCAGTGGAGACTCCACAAAGAAGGCAATCATCTCCTACTTAGTGCATAGCACATTCCTGCCTTTCTTGAATATTTGGTAGCCATTAATATTTTTCTCATCTTGAAATCCATGAAAATCATTGATGTTTTCTTTATTTTTGTTTAATTTCTACAATGCGAAATGATTGGTTTTGCTCCACAGTCAATGGCAATCGAATGGGTATGATTAAAAAAGCAAACTTAGGTGTCCAGGCAAAATGATGAGAAAAGGCAGCTTCACTTGAGTTTTCTACCTGTGAATCTTTCTTTCTCTCTCTCACACACACAAGGTTTCCGGTGGTGGATGGTGTGGGATAGACATGTTCGATTTCGGATAAATCACAATCGGCAGTTTCAAACTGTTGGTTTCGAGACAGTTTCGGTTTCAGCCTGGAACCAGTATTTATTAAAAAATATAAGAAAAACTTTAAAAAAGACTGGAACTGATGGCTTCAAGCCATCAGTTTCGATTTTACAAAAGGTGAAACCAGAACTAAATCAGGTGACTCTTGGTTCTGGACCTAGTTTTGGTTTCAAACGGTTCTTAGTCCGATCCAGTTCTAATTGTAATCGCCGAGCCTGTTAGGAGCTGATCATATCTAAGTGTAGGGTAACCACGATGTTCTGCCATCGATAAATCAAGGCTAATAAACATATAAAAATTACAAGTGGAGGGCCGTATACTCTGGCTATTTGTCTTGCATCATATTGCTGTATGTAAAGGGCTGTCATGTGTGAGTTCATTGGACTTTGTGTGTGTGAGAGAGAGAGGCTTCGGCCTTTTTTAAAAAAAAGAAAGAAATGGTGAGCATGGGATCACACGTCCACAAAACCTAAATAGACAAAATCGTTTACCTGATTTCTCTTTTTTACTAGAAAAGCTTGTTCAGGGACCCTTAGTCGGATCTGGGTCCCCAAAAAACCCGAACAAAAAAAAGTCTCTTTGTCTTAAGGTGGACACGACCCCGGTCAAGTTGGATATGGGTTTTGAAAAATGACATGAAAGACAAAAGGTCGAGGAACCCAAGTATCGACCTACTTATGCAAACCCCACCTTTTGGAGCACACATGCTTGCATCAAACCACTCAATTTGAAAGACGGAGGGTCGATATTTGAATTTTAAAATAAAAGGTATACTTTGCTTTTTGTAAGTAATTATTTGAAAGAATAACTTTTGCCATTTCAATTCAATTCTTAACTATCTATCTCTTAAATTGAATGGTTAAAATTTATTTAGATATGCAAGTACGTAATGTCGCTAGCATAATGTACTAGAACCAAACCTGATTTTCAGTGTCACTCCGAGAAATGACCTAAACAGGACCCAGATTCGGAACCGATTCCAGCTCCATAAATTAGTGATACCATATGTGGTGCCCTTAATAATAATTAACGAGCACGCTCTTCTTATCAATCCCTGGGTCCTTTACGGCTAAGATTTGGATCAAACCAAACCCATCTTATCCCTCACAATCAACTAATTCTTTCGTGGGTCCACAAGAATCAAGTTGCATTCAACTTTTAAGCGAATTACGAATCATGTGATAATCCTAGCATTAGTTGATAATCATGTTTAGAGGCACAAAGTACCTTGAACCAAACAAGGAAAGCTCGACTCTTACTTGGGACCAACTACACATTGAGGTTTTCTTTATTAATAGGACAATTTGGTTAATAGAAAACATTTAGTTGAAGAGTAAGACATTGTTAATGTGCTTTAAGGTGAAACTAACCAGTTAAACTGCAAGATGGGATCAGTGAAATACCGATAAATTCATCTCTTTTAAACGCAAAGAAAAGCAAGTTTGATAAAGCTCAGTGTGATTATAATGAACTTAAATAGAGGTGGTTGGTTTGCAGCCGGTTTGGCGGGTAGAACCGGACCCAAACTGCTCTTGGAACTGACTGGAACTAAAACAGAACAGAGAAAAGGGAACCGTGCGGTTCTGTTCCGGTAGCATCTATTTGGTAACCAAAAGGAATCGCGACTTGAATAGACAATCCAAAACTGACGCTTCTAACTTGTGTTTCCCCCCTCAATTTCATGATTCACATTTGTCGCGTGAAATTTTATAATAAACTCCGAACCCGAACCAAAACTGGACCTGAAAACAAATCCAGACAATGAGTTATGTTTTCAGGTTTTGGTGGAACTGGTTAGGTCAAAAGGCCGCGATTACCGCCACGTGGGGTTAGACTTCTAAATCTTCTATGTGGTACTGATTATTTTATAGAACGAGATAAAGCTCTTTTGGCTAAAGAGTGAACTTGAAACATCCTTCAAGTTGAAAGTCCCAGGTTCGATGCCCAGGGTGTGCAAATGTGTTGCAGGGCTTATCATTGTTTCATGAGAATACTAAAGCTCAGAAAAGAAACTGGCTTAAAGAACAGAGCTCACTCATATCCAGCGTTTAGGAAATGGAACCAGTCAATGAACTGGGCGAGAAACTGGTTCACTAAAAAGAGTTCGATCGGGATCCAACAACGATTGCCGTAGCAATATATATATATATATATATATATTATTAAAAAAATAAAAGTAAAGAACTATAAGAAACTGGTTAAGAACCGGACACGTCTAAGTCCACTAGCTGAAAGCTAGTCTTTTTCTAAATTGGTTCAACATGTGAATCGAATCGGATCACGGTCTGACTGTCCCGATCCAACAGCCGCGTCGGGTTGGGTTTCACAGCCGACGCTCTCACGCGTAGAGGACTGCCCCCGCCTAACCTTGCCTTAATAAAACGTATTCTTTTTTTTATATTTAAGTCGTAAATTAAGTTTTCCGACGGAAAATCTGTAAATGCATTTAGGTATTGTACGTTAAGCAAAGTACATTCAAGCGAACTGTTTTCATGAAAAATATCATTTCATTTATCATTGACTTCAGCTTTATTGCAGAAATCATTGAATTTAAGAAAAACAATAAAATTGTTTTTTTTTTAAAGAGATTATTTTTCTTTAAATAAGAAAGAAGCTTTTATAAATCGGATTTATGCATAGAAAGAGTCGTATTGGCGATGGAGAACCCATGTCTGGATTTGGAAAAAAAGTACTTGATAGAAATATGGGTTTGTAATAGGTTGACCTGGTTTCAACGGAACCTGACCCGTCAACTCGATTTTCCACCCTTACACTTCATACCGAGTCACTTACACAACTGGAGAAGTACTCGCAAGAATCAAACTGAAAATAACCAAATTGTGTTCAGGTTGACCTGTTTAAAAAAACAAAAAAAAATTACAGTATACGAACACAAACCGAAACCAGAAACCAAAACCTTGTTGCTGAATGCTAATGGAGTGAAGGTCCGTCATCAATAACACGGAATAGAAGTGAGCTGTAATTTACGAAAATGTAGGGGGCTCAATTGAAAGGAGAAAGTGGGAAAACGAGGAGCGCATGAAGAAGTGAAAAGACCGCCGCGATGATTCTCACGCGAAATGAAAAACTAAAAAGTTTACAATTACACCCTCAATTGTTATAAAATTACTGTGATCGTACTTTCACGTCTCCACAATTTGAGATTAAAAAAGATAAACAAAAAACCCTCACTCGATTTGCCCGTAGTTTTCCTTTTCCACCCTTTACATGGGCCGTATTTACCGTCGTTCTAGGTTGAGAATCTTTTCTCGATAATGCTAATATAACGCGATAAATAAATATCCGCCGTTTTTGGTAACCTACCCGAATATGTTCTTTCTTGCTCAAGACCCAAATGGGGTTTACTGTGGCGAGGGTTGGGCTGCTACAACCACTAAGGATCGACGGCGCAACCATTCAAGGGAGTAGTCCGGCTATACCGTGCCTTGATTCCTCGGCGCACCCTATTGTGTGATATCTATGACACGACACGAGAAGCTGAACTCAGAAGTGACATTAAAGGAATGGGTCATGCTCAATTCGACCTGTTTCGATACGAACACGAAGTGACACGACACAACCTGTGCTAGAAGTTTTTAATGGTAAACGAAACAAGGTGGGGGTGAGTTGCTCGAGCGGATGAATACCGTGATTGGTGAGGAAAGACCGGATAGGGACGCATGACTGCCCAAAGGCGTGCATCTCACGGCCTCTATTTCTTGTCGCATTTGGCAGACTGCATCCTGATCGTTCCTTCTCACAGTGAGGGAAGGATGAAGAAGGAGAGTGCTTCTCCTCCTCTCGTACTCAAACCACGGTTAATACCCGAGTTAAGTCACTGGCTTCGTGGTGACTGACTTAGAGAGAGAAACTCTCAAAGGGAAAGATTTTGTTAGGAAGAGAGAGATTTAGAGGGAGCTCCTTTTTTCTTTTTTGGGTTTTTATGGTTAGATTTTTTCACTTCATTTCACTCATTTGTAGCATCCGTAGATCATGAAGATTCGTGATTTTTTTGTCTGTTGATCTAGGGTTTATGTGAGATCTTATCCTTCTTCTTCCTCCTTTCCTTTTGGGGAAATGTTTCCTTTGTGGAATCCGCTCTAATCCGTAATACTGGGTAGGAATTTTATGCGTTTTGTGATCGTTTGGTAGAGAAAGGAGATGGGTTCGTCTTAGATGGATCATACGCCGATAGTGAAGCAAGTTTAGTGATGATTATTTGGGGTTGTTTCTATTATGGCAGATAGGATCTCCTTTCAGAAAGCTTAGGATAGGATTTTAGTGGGGATTTCTGGAAGCAATAGAGGGCGCTTGTGGGCTTTTAACGAGAAAAGCCTTCCTTTTGAGGTAAAGTTCTTCTCTCCTTTTCTTTGGTTCTTTGTGGTCGTAACCCAAACATGGTTGTTTGCAAAAGTTTGGGTCGGGACTTAAGTACAGGGTTGCTCTCTCTCTCTCTCTCTCTCTCTCTCTCTCTCTCTCTCTCTCTCTCTCTCTCTCTCTCTCTCTCTCTCTCTCTCTCTCTCTCTCTCTCTCTCTCTCTCTCTCTCCTTACGTTGAAGTTAGAGATAAAGAAAGCCGTTTTTGATTTGGGTACTCCCTTTTTTTCTCCATTTCCTCATTTTCTGATGGAGGTTTTTGATCCAAGCAGGTGAAATTTTGGAGTAATCTGGTGGTTTGTGTATCATCCTTTGGTGGGTGAATGGCATCATTTCCGGACGAGATCGTGGAGCATATTTTCAATTTCGTCACAAGCCACAAAGATCGGAATGCGGTTTCCTTGGTGTGCAAATCGTGGTTCAGGATCGAACGATTGTCGAGGGAGCGTGTTTTCGTAGGAAACTGCTATGCGATCAGTCCGGAGGGCTTGCTTTCGAGATTTCCGCATTTCAAATCTCTCACTCTGAAGGGAAAACCCCATTTCGCAGATTTCAGTCTGGTTCCTCACGATTGGGGTGGCCAAGTTTACCCTTGGATCGAGGCCATGGCGAAAAGTAACCCGTTTTTAGAAGAACTTCGGCTGAAGAGGATGATAGTTTCAGACGAAAGCCTCGATCTTCTTTCGCACGCGTTCCCGAACTTTAAATCGCTGGTTCTCATTAGTTGTGATGGTTTTACGACGGAGGGCATTGCAGCGGTTGCTGCAAACTGCAGGTGAATCATTTCTTATTCTTTTTGTTGTTGTTGGTAGTGCTGAACTTGTTCTAGAAATTATGATAAAGTTTCACATTTCTTTTGTTGTGGAAAAAGATTAGCTTCTCATCCATTTGGTTCATCTCTTTTATGTTGATTGTGTCTTTTCTTTGTTCTACGCTAAATGTTTGACGTGTGGGCTAGATTGGTGTTATGGGGTGGTAGGACTAGCATCACGTATAGTATTGTGGTGGGGATTGTTTTTGAGACATGGTTCGACATTAGGCAGAAAGAAAGAAGGAACTATCTACTACTCCAGTTAATGGGTACTATGGCGATTCACTTGATTACAGTTTGTTCTTGTTTGAACAAATGGCTGGCGCCTATGTTGCCGTTACTGATGGTTGGAGATGAGCCATTTTCTCAGACTTCTTGCATTGGTTCTATCTTCTGATATATATAATTTTTTACTTGAACCTATAGGCAGCTGAAGGAGCTGGATTTGCAGGAAAATGAAATTGAAGATAACAGCGGTCATTGGCTCAGTTGCTTCCCAGATTCCTGCACCTCCCTTGTGCGCCTGAATTTTGCATGTCTGAAGGGTGAAGTAAATTTTGGGGCCCTTGAAAGACTGGTTGCAAGGTGCCCAAACCTCACGAGTTTGCGGTTGAATCGGTCTGTCCCTCTTGAGGTTTTGTATAAGATCCTCTTGACCGCTCCTCAGCTGGTGGACTTGGGTACGGGTAGGTACGCACAGGATCCTCCCGAGCATCTAGATAACATCGCCAAAGCGTTCCTCAAGAGCCAGTCTGTGAGAAGTCTGTCTGGGTTCTGGGAAGTTGCCCCAAGTTCTCTGCAGTCTGTTTACTCTGTTTGTGTGAACCTGACCTCGTTGAATTTGAGTTATGCTGCGATACCGAGCAAGGAGTTGATCAAGTTGGTTCGCCACTGTCCTAAACTCCAGAGGTTGTGGGTATGGTTTCTCTCAAATGGCATACTTGTTTGGTGCTATTTGTCCGAGGCATCTGTTTCTGTTTCAAAACTATGGTTGTTTTCATTGTTGGATTCATCTATTTCTTTTGATATGCTAGATTTATGGTCCTCTATGTGTGTATTTTCTATGTGTTGAAAACTGTGCAATCTTTTGGTTTTCATTTGTTTTGGGACGTTTTCTTTGAATATGAGGTGGAGATTGAGATCCCCATCCTTCAACATCTCTTTCTTCATGAAGAAGGCGTTTTGAAGTGGAAAGTTCTCGTGTATCGGGGGGTATTTTTGTATTCATTATTTTGTTTCATCAACTCATATGTTCGTCGCATTTTGAATAACTATCATTTTCTTTTCTTTGTAAACTAAATGACAGTTGTTTTGGTACTGGAAGTTTAAATTGCATGTCATTCACTCCCATATCTGTAGCCACTGGTATTATTTGCATATTTGCAGGTGGTGGACCATATCGGAGATAGAGGACTTCAAGTAGTAGCTTCGACTTGCAAGGATTTACAGGAATTGCGGGTCTTCCCATCTGACCCATATGGAAACGGTCATGCGGCTGTGACTGAAGAAGGTCTGGTTGCTGTCTCAAAGGGCTGCCCTCATTTTCATTCTGTTCTCTATTTCTGCCACCAAATGACAAATGCAGCTTTGATCACCATAGCGAACAACTGCCCACGATTCATCCGATTTAGGCTATGCATCATTGAACCAAAGAAACCGGACCACATAACCAATCAGCCTCTAGATGAAGGTTTCGGAGCAATTGTTCAATCCTGCAAAAACCTTCGTCGGTTGTCTCTGTCCGGCCTACTCACTGATCGAGCATTCCTATACATTGGCATGTATGCGGAACGTCTGGAAATGCTGTCTGTTGCTTTTGCGGGCGACAGTGATGAGGGAATGCGATATGTGTTGAAGGGCTGCAAGAACCTGAAGAAGTTGGAAATCAGGGATGCCCCGTTTGGTGATGGAGCACTTCTCGTAGACGTGGCAAAGTATGAAACAATGCGATCCCTTTGGATGTCCTCATGTAATGTTACTTACCACGGAAGTAAGTCACTGGCAAAGCAGGCGCCCATGATCAATGTTGAGATCATCAATGACAGGGATCCAATGGAAGAAAACCCCAGCGATGATGAGCGAGTTGAGAAGCTATACGTCTACAGGACATTGGTTGGGCCACGGGAGGATGCCCCCAGCTTTGTGTGGACTGTTTAGGCTGTGTTGGCCAGCATTTTGTTCTCATGGCCGAATCAACTCAGAGGTAAGGACATTATTCCAATATTTTCTTTGGAAAAGTTCTGTTCTTTTTCTGTAATTGTTCTCATGTACTTGGATGTTGGTCATATGATTTGTAATTATGGATAGATTAGTTTGTTAATATATGTTTGTGATTTAGTTTATTTGAGCTCCTTTCTGCAATAATGTAGCATCTATCTGCAATCTTCTCTACCCTAAATTTACAGTGAATCCATCTGAAGACGAACAGGTGATCTAGAATGGGTGTTGGTACGTTATCAGCATAATTACTGAACGTGATCAGGTAGAAGGTGATTATGAGAAGTCACGAGTGAAGAACTGTGAAGAAGTTTCTCAAAAGTGAATCAAATTTCTCTTCAAACATGGTGACTATTTGTAAATGAAATTTTTGTTGACGGGAGGCATTAGGAAAAATTAAGGGGCCACTGTTGTTGGTTGATTGGTGAACGATGACAACTTTTCTGGGTATAGTTGCTCAGGCCTACACTTTTTATGCTTGTATTACGTCCTTCCTTTGTGAAGAAGTTTCTCAAAAGTGAATCTCTTCAAACATGGTTGGTGTATGCTATTTGTAAATGAAATTTTTGTTGACTGGAGGTATTGGCACACATTGCATTCTCCAAAAGGAAAGTTTTAAATACCTAGGGTCAATTTTTAAGAGTGATGGAAGAATTGATGGAGATGTTACACATAGAATTAATGCTGGTTGGTTAAAATGGAGAGGAGCATCAGGTATTCTTTCTGATAAGAAGATACCATTAAAATTAAAAGGTAAATATTATAGAACAACAATTAGGCCTGCCATGTTTTATGGTTCTGAGAGTTGGTCGGTTAGTCATCAACATGTACAAAAGATGTCTGCGACAGAAATGAAGATGTTGAGATGGATGAGTGGTCATAAAAGAAAAGACCGTATACATAATGAGGTTATTAGAAACAAATTAGGAGTGGCACCAATAGAGGATAAAATGAGAGAACATCGTTTAAGATGGTTTGGACATATAGAAAGAAGATCAAAAGAAGAACCTGTAAGAAGGTTAGAAAAATTAAATTTGGAAAGTATTAAAAGAGGTAGAGGACGACCACAAAAGTGTTGGAAAGAAACAGTAGCTTATTGGGAGTTAACTGCTAACATGGCACACGATAGGGATATGTGGAAACAAAGAATCCATGTAGCCGACCCTGTCTAGTATGGGAAAAGGCTTAGTTGTTGTTGTATTACGTCATTCCTTCGATCACCCACCTTATGTTTGTGGGCATAGGCGATCCCTTTTTGTTGCACTCTCCGTTGCTCTGCGCCATAGGAATAATTGTGACCTTTCTTTTCTGCTGTTTTACACTTTTTCATCATCTCTTATCTTTTCCTATCATGGTTCTCCATTCCATTCTATGGTGTGACATAATGCTTGACGCATAGCAATTTTCATAGGATCCTGGTGCGTTGATCATACATAGTTTGAATGGAAGCTCTTTCTGTCCCTCCCCCCTCCCAAGGCTTGATTCTAAGCGTCCTCTTTGTTTTTCACTGCTCTTTTTGAATCCTCACAACAGATGTCAATATTATTCATCTTTTCTTTGCACTCATTTTCCCTTCTGGTTTCACTGTATTCATCTCTTGTATCGTGTTAACCATGGTGGTTCCTAAAAGTTCCCCACGTGATCTTCAACCATGTCTGGTTTTGATCTGCCAATGCCAATCGAAGTCACTTTATGCAGTTAATATCGTTGCCTGACAAGTCAAAAGGGCGGGTTCTTGTTCAAAGGTCTTTATTCTATGTACCTTCCTGAATTCGTCTTCGGTGGCTTTGATTTGATTTGAATTTGGTCCGAAAATTTTATGCAATTCTATCGTTTACTACCGGGAACTCTCTGATCCAGTTTTATAGTGCGGCCTGACATTTGATCCAAGGTAACTCCAAATCCACCTCTGCAATTATCTCTACACAACGACGCACACAGATGATGCTTGTGGGTACAGACACCAATGGGCGTTTGGATTTGGTGCAGAGGAACCGAAAGGGTTACTTTCATATGCCGTACAATTAGAATCTAGTCACCCAAAGTGCAAATTGCAAAAAGGAGTGGTGGGGGGATGGAGAAAAATGATGTTGGTTTGTCTTGTCATGATCGTCTCTTTCTCTTTTTCCCCCTCCTCTCTTTTACTGCAGCACTTATTAACTCCCTTCTTTTATTGCAGCAGTCATTACTGCTGCTTTTGTTAGCTCATTTAGTTATCATGATATTGTTGCTTACCCGATAACCAAGGCGGATAAATCACCCGTCTCTCTCTCTCTCTCACACACACACACCACACACATTCACATGCACGACAGACACAAAATAGTATGCACGACAGATACAAAATAGTGTTGCTTGTCACGAGCTGTGGGGGGGCAGTAGAGAGGGTTTGGTCATGTTTCTTATCCAAGTAGTCTTAAGACAGTAGTGTGAGATGTGGTACTGCACTCAACTCCATGATGGTACTTGCATATGAAGTCATGAAACGACAGACACAAAACAGTATGCACGACAGATACAAAATAGTGTTGCTTGTCACGAGCTGGAGGGGGCCAGTAGAGCGGGTTTGGTCATGTTTCTTATCCAAGTAGTCTTAAGACAGTAGTGTGAGATGTGCTACTGCACTCAACTCCATGATGGTACTTGCATATGAAGTCATGAATGCGGTTTTATTCAACTTGATCCTTCGCCGACGTCAATATCTTGGATCAGTAGACTACGTTAATGAATCTTAATGAGATACGTTTGGTAGAAGCTGTTGATGTATCGAAAAGCAAAAATCTGCAAGTACCATCATAAAAATCTGCAAGTACCATCATCAGAATAAAAGCTTCTTGTATTCTCTTATTAACCGATTTATGTATTGGATTCTATGCGCTCAACGCTTGGGAATTGATGGTTGCGCTCTATAAAGATTTTGGATTTGTTCAAAATGAGAAAATTATATCTGGTCTCATTTCTACTTTTCCCGTTTTGCCCGTAGAGGTAAGAATTGTTTTTGGATGAGAGAGAGAGAGAGTATTTTGTACCTGTGGTTGTTCACACTTGTTAACAATATATACAATTTTATCCCTGCCCACTTTCATGTGTCACTGTTAGAGAGAGCCACCAACTTGTACTAAAAGGTTTGACACAAATGAGACATTGAAATTGTTCTGCACTTTGTTTCTTGATAAGCATTGAGATGTTTTGGCCTTTGAGGATTTCCCTTTTATTCACTTTATCAAGCTAGGAGAATTGCTCGTGGAACCGACTTCTAATCAATAGAAGGTCACGTTATTAGCTTCAATGAGCATCCAGAGCTACATGAGATCAAGGGCCCCAGAATCTATAGAGTATGGATTGTGAGGTCGACAGAAATCGGATTCCTCGAAATGTTTGGTTTGATTTTGAAATTTGAGGAGGAAAATTTGGCCCAAGAAGACTATCAAACACTTATTTTCTTTTGAATTGCATCCAAGTGAAGTTCGTGGAAGCAGTTCGGGAGGAGTTCATGTGAGAAGGTATAAGAAATTAGGTGGACAGTTTAATCTCACATTTGTTTGGAGGAAACGATAAAACATGATATCGTGTTTTTGGAGTAAAATGCTAATGACTAAGAATTCGACGAAGCATTTTGAGAGGAGCTCACGCGAGAAGGTATAACAAATTAGATGGACAGTTTAACCTCACAATTGTTTGAAGGAAATGATAAAACACGATATCATGTTTTTGGAGCAAAATGCTAATAAGACTGAGCATGACGATGACTAAGAATTCCACGAAGCATTTTGAGAGGAGCTCACGTGAGAAGGCATAAGAAATCAAATGGACAGTTTAACCTCACAATTTTTTGAAGGAAACGATAAAACATGATATTGTGTTTTTGGAGTAAAATGATAATAAGATTGAGCACAATGATGACTAAGAATTCATGTAGCCAACTAACTAGTGCGAAGGCGATGTTTTGGTATTTGTTATATGCGAGTCCACCGGAAATAGGTTACATGTCAAACAGAGCAGAAGCTGTGGTTGGAGGACATGAAAAACTGTTTGCAATTGTTTTGGGAGCCTTTTCATTTGGTGATGCATTTGCAGAAGAGGGTAGAACTTATTAGTTGGTTTTCAAGCAGTCACCTACCTAGTTCTTCCAACCACTGTCCATCTGGGAGGATATATGCATGTTTAGCACATTCAACTATTTAGAACTTGGGCATGCAGCCAGTGGCGAACCCACTTTAGGGCGAGGTGAGGTATGTATCTCATCAGAAATCTGAAGAATTCCAGAGTCCTCCACTGTATATCTCCAAATACAAGTGCGCCTCACCCAAAAGATATCCGGTGTCTGCCATTGTTTGCAGCTTCTGGCTTTCAAAGTTGGCCATCCATCTAATCTGAAAAGCTCTTCCAGCAATCCTTCTTGTCTCGCTTTTGACATCAAACCAAGTATTATCAAGTCGATATTAATCAGGTTATCCATATGAAGCCTGAAGAAGCACAAGAAGCTGGTTGACTTAGAAGAACCTTCAAGTTCAGTTCAAGAGGTCAATATCAGGGTTTCTGCACATCTGGTAGGGTTTTGCCTAATCCCTGCTTGCTAATCCAAAAGAAAACAAGAAAAACGAAGCATGGAAAATTTTGGCCAAGACAGATCTAGGCAGGGTTGCTTGTTTTTGTGAATTTTATCATAAACTATCTTTCTTGGGGCTTATAATCTTTTAATTTATTCTATCGATGATTCATCATATCAACAACAATAACTAAGCCTTTTCTCATGCTAGATGGAGTCGGGTTTATGGATTCTTTGTTCCATAGAACCAGATCATGTGCCATTCATCACATGCTTTTGAAAACTTTTTTGATTTGGTAACGATTTTGGCAACATCCCCATGAAGCAAGTGCTCCTCTTTTCTCGCTAGGTTATTGTGAGGGTGGGCAGAACCACTACCAAATAAAACCGGAGTATTGAACTCCTGACCTTTGATCTGGGAGCCGATCTCCTAACCCGTGCCGTGTACCCGTCTCGTGCAGAGGAGCCATTTCTTTGCTATGTCGTAATTCTGATGCCAGTTAGACTAGATGAGTACAATGTTGAATCTTGCCAGTTGGAGTTGTCTCTTGTGCACTTGATCCGTTCATAGACCAGTTGGGTTGGGTGCAAGTTCGAAACTATTTTGCAGCAAGTATGGTAGACTTGAGGTGCACTTGATCCGTTCATAGTGCAGTATTTCCTCAACCTTAGCCGAGCCATTTTCCACTAGGTCAGGTCGACTTGAGGGAAAAACACGACGACTCTTCAAGACGCAATCCATCCTAATGCTACCTTTACAATAGCAACGATTAACTTAAGCAAATGATCATAGGGAATAAAAAGTAAAGGCTCTTCGAGGTGCGAACCATCCTAATGTAAATTTCCTGTAACCATGATTAACTTAAGCAAATAGTCTTGAAAAGTCCTTGAGTTTGTACCCTTCTCGTCGACCCGAACCTAGTCCAAGATGGCTCAACCATTTTTCACTTGTGTGAAGGTTGACCACAAGTTCGACTCCCCGGGTGTGCACACAGCTGTTAAAAAACAAACCCTGAAAAAAAGAAAGAAAGGTTGACCCGTCAATTACGTATACGACTATCAACGAAGGACGAAGATGGTTCCAGAGTCATAAAAACCTGCCATCTTTCTGCACATGAAGGTTAGGTACAGGTGGAAAATAACGTAAGAGACATTTCTTGTATTTCAGATTTTTTAATTTACAAACTCAATAAATGTTTTGCGGACAAGCTCTGCTCTAGTACTTGGCTACCTAAAGTACAGTAGGGCCCCGAGAGCGTTAGCTCAATGGCGAGGCCCTCTACCGCAGTTGCGGTTGGTGGGGAGTTCGACTCTTAGAGGGTGCATATGTATGTTAGGTTTTGGCCTTCTTTTGTAACAAAAAAAACAGCACGATAGGCCACAAATGAGCATGCAACCATTGGCAGATACACATTGAGCATTGAGCAGAAGTGGAGCATCCTTTCCACCCGAAATTTTAAAACGTCTAACGCGAAAGCTATAGCCCACGGTTGAACTCCTGAGCTATACATGATTGGATCTGCCACTGGCTATAATGCGCGGATTCACGTTGTGCATAGTCACGTAAGTAAAGGTAAGTGTCTTCGACTGTTCGACATGAAGTCACCCGAATCATCGTCATGATCATGAAGAGACCCAGCCATGTTTCACCATACATCAAGCAAAATGTAATAAACAAACACAGATAATCTTCATCAAAGTCTTACTCCAAATATAACATACGCATAAACGAGTATTATACATGTATGATACGCAGTAAGGATATTGTTAGAGGTCCAAATATTACGCTCGAGTCGCCTCAGGTAAATTCTTGCCCTTGGCCTCGTCCCTGCAGCCGTACGTTGTGGTGGAAGCCAGTCTGAAAAGAAGGAAGAAGGCCCAGAAACTTTATGAGAGAGAACCATTTATTAGTGCACGAACAAGACCTCGAATGTAAGAAGCAAACACCAAAGAGCAGTGAAGCACTATGTTCCTAACCACATAAGCCGCAGCTGAGTCAAGCTCGCACTGTTGGTTCCTCGGCTTGTGAACCGATAATAAGTCTTTTAGCTCAGCTTGGGATGTATTTGTACCCAAGCCTAGACGAGCTACCAGCTCGCCTCATTTACCAGCCCGGTCAGTGGGTGATCCGTGTGAAAAGGGGAAAATCTTTCTCTTAATTGAATAAAACACGTTGTGTTGATGGCTTCTTCGGAAAAAAGTAAAAAGCGACGTGTTTCATTCAATTGACAGAAAGTCCAAAAATGAAAAGGTAGAGGGTATTAGGTTGCGTACCGCCACAACACTCATGAAAGTCCAAGCATAACCTAAGCAGCCTGACCTACCTAATCACTCGCATAAATCACGGGTTACACGAACTCCACGCGGGCTGAAACATAAAGGAGAACGAATGTAACCCTTTGACGATGAACCCAGTATTCCTTTCTGTCATCAATGAAAATTTTATTATTTTAATAGAAAAATTTATTGTTTCTGTTCAAGTTTTATGATATTGAAAATCCGCTAAAATATTGATCCCACCACAAGGTCAGGTACCAATGACGTTTGTTAGTTTCGTTGGTTAGCCCAATGAATAAGACGTGACAACTTTGATATCTATCCTTTCTTACGATGATTTTGGCAGAATTTAAATAATTAATTAAAATTTTAAACAATATAATAAGAGAAAATGTCTAGACTACAGTGAAAGCTATAAACATCCACAGGTTGGTACTGGAGGGCACACGCCAAGGTGTCTAGCAACAGCAACGAGCTCTAGTTCGAAACACATGATCATATACAGAATATATAGACTTGACCCACAACTTTTCCTTTTTCCAAATTTTGAAAAATAGAGAGGAAAATTGGCTGAACATAAACAATGTTAGGGCGAGAAATCACAAAATACCTGTCCTTTCTTTTCTCTAGAAATCTCTGGAGCGATTTTCGTCTCGCAATCGGAAGATCTGCAATCACATAGAACTCACATCAGTGTTGATGGTACAATATTGATAGAGTGAAGAACTGTACGTCTGGGGTTTCCTAATTCGCAGTTTGTTTGGTTCAATATTTAGAAATTTTCTGCTTTGTATTTAGGTCCCCTTAAGATTGAACGATTAAATTTTTTACTGCAAGAACAGATGATCCTGTCATCAGTCAGTAGATAACCTTCATTGCTAGAAGCAGCGAATCCATGGCGAAAGGCCTGAATCGGTGCTTCTGCAGCCCCTCGTGGTGAGCTTTTCCCATTCGCCGCCAGCCACATGAGCTTCTCTGCCTGTGAATTCAATTCACGCATTCGTTAAGAAGACGCAGAAACACAAAAGCCAGCTCTAAGAACTAAGAAGCAGGAGGAAGGAAGGGGTCGAATGAGACCTTATCCACAGGAACGTTGAAGACGCGCACGGTGCCATTATAGAAGATCGTCATCGGAGCGGTGATCTGAGAATTCTCCGGCGGAACGGCGCTAACAGTGCTAATCATCAAGAAAAACACACGAAGAAATACGAAATCAAGAAGGCGATCATAGCACCGGAAACGATCCGATCTTAAGAAAATGATCAGAGCAACAAAAGGTTCCCGAAAGCCTAATCAATCGAACCTAGTTCCCGATCTGGGAGTCAGCACCGAGAAATTGAACGGCTGGCCACCGGCTACCGTCCCGAACAGTTTCTCCGGTGGTTTCTGGTCCATCATTCTCGCCGCCATCACGCTCTTCACTACCTCAGGTTTGATCTTCGACAGCGTCGTTTGGAATCCTGAAAACATCCTCATAGGTTCAATCTAAACCATACCATACGTTGATCCATAACCAAAACAAATCAGAACAAAACTCACTTCCGGAATTAGTGCGAACGGGATTCCGCGAAATAGGAACCCCTTCAGCGTCGGAATTCGGCTTGCTTTTTCTCAATGGAGAATCGAAGAAATCGGCTTCGAAGAATTGATCAGCCATTTCCGCTTCCAGATTACTAATCAATCGATTCCTAAAGCACTAAATTTATAAACTATCGTGAGCCGTGGGAGGTGGGGTTCGGCAAGGTCTAGAAGGACGACTCCACTACCTGTCCGTACCTTTTAGTTTCGTCACGTGATTTTTTTGGTGGGGAGCCGTTTTGAACGTGACGAAAGAAAAAAGTGACACTAGAAGTGAGACTTTTTCTTTTAAACTCTCTTCATACAAAAATCTTAAAATTATCCCAACTCTTCTCACCGTTTGAATTTATCCGTTTCAGCTTTTCTCCTTACTGTCCGTGTCATATCATTTTTCCTATGCTTAGGATTTAAAAGTTCCAAGAATCATCCACTATCTTATAATGCTTCGAATTCCATAAAAAAAAGAAAAAAATTTAAAGAATTTTTTTATGATAATATATTAATTTTATTTTCAATCAAATCAAATAAAAAAATAGGGTTAAGTTATCGACTCAAAATGGGATGCAACTTATGTCACTACTGAGGTACATCTTTCTTGTTGGGAAGACATACCTATATCTAGTAGCTCTCATTCCCTCCTTATGTGCGCAGGCACACACACACACACACACACATATATATATATATATATATATATATATATATATAGAGAGAGAGAGAGAGAGAGAGAGGTAGTGGTAAATGCTCAAATCTCATTTGATGTTTAAATGTATTTTATCATTTTGATTTTTTAGATGAAAGGTTAACGTGATAAAGTAAAAACTATATTAATGCACCATGACACATTAAATGTAAAGTATAAAAGAACAATACTTACTTTTAGTTCAAATTTTCATTGTTTATCATGCTAATGTGTAAAGAAATTTGAGTAAATTTGAGGAAAGACGGAGTTTAAGCGGGTAGGCGCATTTACCACTATCTTTACATGATGGGGTACGAAACATTTACCACTACCTTATATATGCACCCAATAAATGTTTATACCAGTGTACTTAGTTGCTAAAGTATCGAAACAAATCTCAAATATTTAGTTTGTGTTGATAAATTGTTCAAATTTGAATTTAAAAAGGAAAAGAAATAGATAAAGTACATAAAATAGATGATTGAGCTATATATATGCTAACATTGTTTATTTACCACCACTGTTTGTGCGATTAATCAAATAGTGATGATCAATGTGCTCATTTTATATCATATTTAATTTACTCATGTGCATTAAATGATATCAATCCTAATGTTGATGTTAATGGTACCTCGATCTATGTTGTTTATGCAATAGTATGAACAACACATATCATCTAATAGAGTTTAGTATGGAAGAGTGTGTAGCTATTTTCAATTATATATATATATATATATATATATATATATATATATATATATATGTAAAAATCTTCTTCAAATTTAGATTGATCTTATTTTTATTGGACTGTTAGAAAGTATAAAATGTACTTTATAATTTTTTATTTTTTTTATAAAACTTCTTTTTTTAGTATGTTTCATCCGATCTAAAAGATTGACATTCATGCTTACACATAGTTAAAGACCTTAACCATTCAACTATTCACAATCAACAATTCAAATTTGAATTAAAAAATATTATTATATTTTTTTATAAGAACATTAAATACATTTTATATATAGAGAGAGAGACCGGTACATGATAGTACTTTTAAGTATTAATAAATTTAAATAAATCTCAATCATTGTATAAAGTAAAAAGTATCAATATAAATTTTCCAGGTACACTTTATTCGCATGAAAATTTTGTTTTTTAAATTTCAAATTTTAATCATCCATCAATGAATAATATTCATTGAGATTTAGATTTGCTAGCACCTAAGAGTGCTACCATATACTAATTTCTCTCTCTATTCAGACGTGTGCGTGTCAATGAAAACGGAAAAGAACATTGCTACGGTTCTAAATTATATTTTTTTCTCAAAGATGAGAGAGTATCTTCATGATTATGAATCATGTGATCCAGTGACTTAACTTTCAAAGCTGTCATCAAAGCCTTATGCTCTACCTGTGCTGGGTCCTCCAAAACCTCTTCCAAACTTTCTACATTAAGCATTAAGCACATAGCACAGAGGTTCACTTTTTATTGCCCGGAGCAACTATCTAATGGTCATGCTCGTGGTGGGGGGTGGCTGCCACCACAAGTCACGCTTTGGCCGGTCATCTGGGCACCTTAGACGGCAGTTCTCGCCTTACCGAAGGGTCGGATTTGGGTGACAATTGGTCACATCCCATTACCCATAAGCTCCTATGATCACATCTTCCCCGAGCAATAAGTCTGGGTCTAAACTATCTATTTGCTGCTCTAATGAGGAGGCCGAAGCCAGATGCACGCCCCGGGTATCAACCTCATGACCTTCAAGACCCATAAGGAGGGTTTGAAACTCTTACGATGAGTGGCACATGCTCAAGATTTCAGCAGATCCCCATTATCAATAATTTCATTTAATGTCGTTACCATTTGCAAGTCCTTACCAAACCCCACAAAAGACTTTTGGATCTCCCACTCAGATTCAAAAAGTACTTCTTTTGGATCTGTTGACATCTTATTTGGGTGTAGCTTTCAGATCATCCAAAACCCATATGAGTTGGATGCAATTCTGAACAAGGTAAACGCTGTATGTTTACCTTGTATGATGAATCTTTTAATTTAACCTCTTAAGGAATTGAAAGGCCAGACAGATGGAAACTTTTCTCTCTTTATATTATATATACATAGAGAGAGAAAATAGCCCATGTGCACATTCATCTATACTTAAATGTGCTTAAAGATTTACACGTTGGATTACATAATCAACAGTATAAATTTGAATTAAAAAAATAATTAATGCATCATATGCATTAATTACAAAGTACGAAAAGTACTATGATACACTTTAAATTCAAGCGGGTGCAATTAAGGGGACAGTCCTCCGAAGGGATCTAAACTTATGTTGAAGGCTTTTGCTGCACCATGTGAACATCAAGCAATCGCTATGCACACTAAAAATGGATATAGCTACAGCCTCGCTTTTTCTTCATTCAAATCAGCCGATCCGATTCAATTCAATCCAAGTCTGGCAACATGGCTATGAGTTCTAGCCTCTAGGGCTGTCAAAGAAGGATGGGCTTGTTTTGGATCCCACTTGATAGACCCAATCCATCATATATATATATATATATATATATATATAGAGAGAGAGAGAGAGAGAGAGAAATCAGATCCTCTCTACCTATCATATGTTCATCTATTGCTTTTAAGTGACATGAGTATAATTTAAAAAAATCAAGGTCTTCAAAAACAGACAAAGAACAATGTTACTACAACTACATTTATGCCTTCAAAGTTGAATATATATATATATATATATATATATATATATATATATATATATATATATAGAGAGAGAGAGAGAGAGAGAGAGAGAGAGAGAGAGAGAGAGAGACCATTCTTTTTCAAAAGAATGGTGTTTGTGGCCGGAAATATGTGGCTTTGGGTTTGGGCCTTCATGTTCCCAACCCTACATGACATAAGTTCTAGCCTGGAATTGAGTGGCAAGTTTCTGAGCAGTGTGGGCTCATCTTCACGAGTATAATAAGCCTAAACCCATAAGATGACTAAGGCCGGTAAACCAGCCTAGCCAATTAAGGCTGACTGTTCTCATCTCTTTGGACTTTAATATTGTTTGTTATCGTGTCCTTACTCATTTAAGACAAGGTAACCTCCTTCTCAAATAACCGTGAGCCAGACGAACCAGACACAAGATCGAGAATTGAACTCAATGGACTTAAAAAAAAATAATAAACTTAATTTTTAAAAAAATGAAACTCTTTTTCATTGAAGTTAAACATTAGCCAAAAGAAGATGTGAATCAGGTCTTAGCCGCTTGTTGTTTGGCTCCTCTGTTCGTGTTCACCTCCTTTGGTACAAACCGACATGAGTTGGATGTAATGCTGTACAAGGTAAACGCTGGTCGTCAGGCCCCAAGTTGCTTAGTATATATATATATATATATATATATATATATATATATATATATATATATATATATATATATATATATATATAAAGAGATGTGTGTATTATAGGAAGTGGTAAATGCATAATATCTTTTGATGCATAATTTTATATAAATATTTTCATCGATATGATTAATGGTAGAGATTTGAGTTAAAAATAACTTTATATCTTTATCACTTCAATCATTTATCTCAAAGATCAAAACAAAAAGATATTTATGTAAGATTATGCATCTAAAGCTATTATATGTTTACCAAGACTTCTCTTTATATATAATATAATCTTATATATAAATGAAAACTCAGAGTTGCTAAACACCCTCTACTAGACAATTTGTGTCATTTTTCAATGCAGATTGAATTGTTGATCGATATTGACATGAGGATCAATGTCATTTAATGCAAATAAGTACATTAAATGCGATGCGAAATGAATGTCTTGACAACCGTCGATTTTGATGCTCCCCTCTCTCTCTAATATGGTCTATTTTTTACGAGCTCTTCCCACGTGCGTCCATGTCAAGGCCGACTTAAAGTTGGTCAAAAACCCAGATGAGCCATGTGTTGAAATAAAAATTCAAATGCTTTACTAGAAGATTCTACCTACTACCGCAGCAAAATTCTTATCCTACAGAAAGTCTTCTAAAAGTATATAAAAAATAATAAAAATATAGAGCCGGAATCTTGCACTTATTCGGTTTGAGTTGTTGCTTCGTGTTGATTATCTTTGATTTTGATAACGCACGTTTATCCTATCAAATAATTAGTCTCTCTCTCTCTCTCTCTCTCTCTCTCTCTCTCTCTCGTGTCCTATTCGTTTATAAATAGTTAGAATGGAAACATTATATGTACATATAAACATTATATACTACTATATGTTGATATATAACTATAACTATAACTATATATATAACTATATATATAAACATTATATTACTACTATATGTATATATACATAATACACTTGATACATATGTTTATATGTGTATATCCACGCACTGTCTCTCGGAGAGAGAGAGAGAGAGAAGACAGATTGTGAGAAACCTTCAATAATCAAATGAGTGGATGATACCCGATGCAATCAATCATATGGAAGATTGTTAAAATTTTAAAAGAGGACATTTTAATAATAGTTAAGTTAAGATGGAATTTCTCTGGGACGAATGGGTTTGATGTATATTGATGTTACATACACACTCTAGTGCACACGTTGATCCTATCAAACAAACAATATAAGTTTTAAACATGGAAGGAATCGGTCGAGTTGTTTCTGAATGTCTTGTTGATTGTTTTGTTTCATTGATGGTCAAGTGGCACTTCATGCTACAATGTATTTTGTTTTGTAAACATATATGGGGCCATACTTAGAGGTGGCCGGTCAGGACTTGGCCCGGAGGTTTGAACTGGATCCAGAACAACGCTGGAAATTGGAACCGGGGGAAGCAGACCCGAAATGAAAGCAAACTGGGGACATCCCTGGTTTGGGTACGGTTCCACCATCTGGAAAACCGACCTGGAGCTACAATGGAACTGATGGTTTCAAACAATATTTTGATTCAGTTCCAACATTTCACCTTTAATGCATGCATTTTCAAATGAAACCAGATTTAATCCAGACCTGGAACCAGCGGTTCTAAAGCATACTTTGGCTTGGTTCCTTTAATGATTTTTTTTCAAATGAAACCAAAACTAAATCAGATCCAAAACCGGAGCCAATGTAGAACTGGACCCAGAACCTATGGAAATGGAGCTGGAACCACAATGAAAGGGAACCATGACTGTGAACCATATACACGTGAAACATGCTTGTGTACCATATACATGTGAACAATAAATATGTGCGCCGAAATCAACCAACATATCAACAAATGCAAATAATAACTGCTTGAACATACTGTGAAGAAATCAAGGGTCTCTTGTGGCTAAAAACTACTCCTCGGCTGGTCGAAGAGATAAACTCTCAAAGATACTCTCTCAAGGGCATGATGCTGCTCTTTTGGAGTTAGGAATCAATTTGTTACAAGATTGAACCCAATGATTAGTAAGAATTGATTAAGTTATATACACACACACACACACACACACACACACACACACACACACATATATATATATATATATATATATATATATATACTTATGTATATATAGGAAGTAATCCAAATTCAATGACTCGTCTTGCATGGTTCTACTATTTTAGCCACCGACTATCGCCTTCCATCACCTTCTATTACTCCTCCAGGCTCTACTATTAGGAATCACCTTCCACCGATCAAAACCGTTGTTGTCATGAACAAAACTACTTATATATATAAATAGTTAGTTTTTTTATGGTCTTGATCAATGGAAGGCAATTTCTGACAATGGAGGAGTAGTGAAGGGTAATACTGGCTATGACTGATGAAATCATGCAAAACGAGTCATTGAGTACGATTGAGTATTGAGTATTAACTACTTCCTCTCTCTCTCTCTCTCTCTATATATATATATATATGCATGTGTGTGACATGATTAACGAGTGTCCAACATTTGGTGTTGATGGTTTTTTCAATTTAAAGGCTACTGTTAAATTTCTAACAAGCTTAATTGAGTTTGTTCATAACATTGATCAAGCTTGAAAAGGAAACCAACCTAGGAAGCAGAAGTTGCTGGAACATAGCTCGAGTTTGGAGATGGAAGCTCTCGATCAACCTCATGCTAGAGTTGGACCTGAACGCAGGGATGGCGATGGGGTGGGTTGGTACTGGACCCGAAAAAGAAAAAGAAATCGAAGGCTTGAATCTATCCTGGCCCAACCAGTGGATTGATAGGTCCAGAACCCGCATCACACCACAATAAACCTGCCCAAACCCGACACAACCCACATTATTTCTAATATTTTTTAATAAATAGCAAGTATGTAAGATTTAATGTACTCACTAAACAATTATACTAAAATCAATATAAGAAATTATTTTAGGGTTGACCCTCAACCCAACCCGGACTCAGACCAGGTGGGTCGGGTTTCTGTAGCCACAGGTAAGGTTGTGATTGCCATCCCTACCTGAGCATTTGTTAAATGAACCGAGTCAAGCTAGCTTGCCTACACACCACTCGCTTGATTACACTCATACCTTCATTCATTCATTAAAGAAACGGAGAAACTATGTTAATACGTGCTTAAAGCCCAGTCAAGCTAAGTTTATTGTTGATCAAAAGACGATCTGTTATGAAGAAAGTGATCCCTTTCTCCTGAAACGCCAACCCAGATCGGAGTTTCACGATCCGACTCGATCATGTGGAAGAAAATAAACGATCTAGATATACGAATCATATCCAATATGGTATAAATAATTTGGATCCGAATACTTACCTACATGCATACACATACGGATATCTTGGCCTACGGACTAAACTGAATAAAATCCAGTTCGGACCCTAAGGTCTACTTAATCCAACTAAAGAGTAATAGGATCCGACTTTCACATATGCATGAAAACGTTAGTTCTGTATGGAAGTTAGATTTCCTTCTTCTACCACTTCAAAAGGACTCTGTTCTCTTTTGGACCAAGCGATGATAAGGATCGGATATTTTTCAATCTGTATCCAATCCCTAATTTGGTGCCAAATCCATATTTGCTGGATCTGGTATCCAAATAATTCAACTAGGATTTCGGGATATCGATTTTCTAACGACATCCAAATCCATTTGGAGTGCAAAATGTTGGAGATTTGGTTTAGTCTCTAACATCCAACTCCAGATCTGTTAACCTAAAATTGGATTAAGTTAAACCCATGTAACACATTATTTGAAACAAATCCGATGCATTTAATTAAACTTGAAATCTCGGCCTATGGCTCTGCACCAAACAAGTCGCCGGCCCGCTTATTAGCTCTTAAATTTTGGTGCATTTGGTCCTCGAACACCAGATTTGGATTGAAAATGATATCGACGCTCGTCGTGAAAGATCAGAGTTCAGACCATGAGAACTAAGTAATAAGGCTTTCTCTGCATTAGATCAGATGGGCTACATAGAATCTTGTTTGTCATTTTGATCTATCTTGTGTCTAGACATGGCCTATTTGAAACAAGCCTGCTGGTCTCAACTAGAACCCAACCGGGTCAGGAACAAGATCTAGTCAAACCGAACCTGGAACTAGGGAACATCCTGTTTGGTTCCGGTTTCTATCATGGAACCGGAATTGGGTTGGAACAGGAACTGCCGGTTTCATGTATTTTCAACTTTTTTTAAATTATAGCTTTTAATCATTTTTTCTGGTTTCGGAACAATTTAAGACTCAAACCGAGATCAGTGGTTCCAAACTGAAATCAACCCTGTCTCGGTTCAGTTCTGGTTCCTAGTTCCAGGCCAAACCTTCCATTTCTGTTTACCCAGAACTGGCTCTGTCAACTTGTGTCATACGTCTAAGAATCGAATTTCATTAGGTGAACAAGAGTGGCACCGTCATGCAGCCATTGGCAAAGCTTAGCAAAGGGAGACTCGTTCTCAGGTGGCCCTTTCTCCTGTTCAAATTCTAATCACTCCGTTTATTTGGTCAAATGCTCAGCCTCACCCTCGAAGTGGGCTTGCACCAACAAAAAATGATATGATCCAAATCCTTTGTTCGGATCTACAGCCACTGTGACTCGCGTTCGAGACACGAGCTTTGAGATACTTGTGAAAATTATACATGAGAACAAACAAAAATTTGAATGTTTCAATAATTTATAACACAATAATGTTGTTTTTAACTGCCCCGCATTAACATTTTCAGCTAAAATTTTAAAACCTTATTTAAATTTTAAATAGCCATAAATTAATGTAGCGAATTCCCAGGTGGGTATCTTCTATGAGGCTATGAATGAACTCCTCCGGGAATCACACACACACACACACACACACATATATATATATATATCCTTTGATAAAAGATGCATTAACTTTTATCAAATGGTACATATGGTCATATTTGGTTGTAGAACCATCTTCCCGGAGGAATTCATTCATAGCTTCTCTCTCTCTCTATATATATATATATCCTTTGATAAAAGATGCATTAACTTTTATCAAATGGTACATATGGTCATATTTGGTTGTAGAACCATCTTCCCGGAGGAATTCATTCATAGCTTCTCTCTCTCTCTCTCTCTCTCTCTCTCTATATATATATATATATATATATATATATATTATCGTTTGATAAAAGATGCATTAACTGCACTGATAGCATTAGCTTTCGGACTTGTTTGCCTCATCTCATTTGGCAGCAACTTCATGTTGGCACATCTCATAAGCCTTGCAAGATGAAGTTAGGGCACGTTTCTCATAGTTTAGCCAGACAAGCCTGAAGAAGCCAACTTGGATCTAGACTTGACAGGTTCCGGATAAAGCAGAACCAGTCCGGCCTCCATCCAACTCTAGCTTTAGTTTTGGTCCTGGTTCCAGTTCCACTATGACTCTGGTTTTCATTTGAACATTTCTATCCGGTGAGCCTATTAAATGGATTGGATACGGTGTGAGGTTCAGATATACCCAGGTATCTGATATCCAGTTTGATTGCAATGTAATTATTTAGATCTGTTTCGTTTCTTTCTACCCAAGTTAGATCCAACTACCTAATTATGCAAATTAGCTGGATTTAGTGTTGTAAATATGGCTCAAACCAGACTTGTTTGCGACCATAAATTGAATTAGGTCTTAGAGGAAGCCACTTACATGATGTAAACAATCCTGGTTTGGATCGGTCATGGATGCATGTTACAAATTTAATCAGGTATTGCACATCTTGTTTGGGTTTGGATGCGGATTTGGATAAAACAACCTAAAGCTGCACCTAAGTAAGTGCACTTTATTAAAAAAGCACATCTATATATCGAACCCGAAAGCCTTAAAACATGCATTTGATGAATCCTAATTGCATCCTAACTGTACTGCAAGTTGGATCTTGTATTTTTTATTGGATCGGTTTAGCTGTAGTTAGATTCATGATTAACTTTTTGGGTCCAAAGGCTAGGCCTTTCCATTTGTACTATGGCATAGGGGACCATACTTGCGTCAGTTCTTTGTCTTGCATGTATATTTATATTTACATCATGCAACATCCATACTATACCTATTCATTTATCAAGTCAAGGTTTTGAATCTGGATAAAGACAAAATGACCCAATCCAATTGCATTTTCACATTAACCAAATGCAATTTGCGATTTGTTTTCCGGCATAAAACTTGGTGACTAAAATAGAACCGTCATGAGTTTTGAGTTTGAAGATGTGCATATTTGTGTGATTAATACCATGAAATTTAAAGGTAAATATTACAAATCAATAATATGAACAACAATGTGAGTGAGAGACCTATGGTGACATGAACATTTAGCGAGGTAATAGAGTGAGATGGTGTGAGAAGTTTGGTGGTAAAACCTTAAAACACACATAGGGGGGAAGACTTAATAGGACACAAGATCCAAGAGGTGACTTATAAGCTATTTAGACTACCCTACTTAGTCTTACGTAGTTGAGACCGGCATCCCATTGGTACACGCGTAGGAGCCAACCCTAATTCTAGGGAAGTTTCTACTTGATGATACACATTTGGACCAACTAATGTATTTTGGGTTTCTTGATTGAGTTGGGTCGAGTCAGATCATGTTGGATCTATTAGGAAGTCTTGGTTCTTGATCATTTAGTGTGGTATAAGTCTTGGGTTTGGTTTTGGTTTGATTTATAGTTATGGAGCCTCACAAAGATTATATGTTTGTTCTCAACTTGGAAAGGGTTTTGTGTATGTTTTTTGTTTACCACCCCTTTCGTTATCCATGACCCATTTATGTCCGTTTTATTTTCCTCAAAATCGAACTTGGTGTTCTTGAAGTTCATGTAGGAAGCCCACCGCATCAAACGTGGCTGGCTTTACCAAATTAGATTCTGATACGAGAATCGAATATGGGTTCCGGACTGACCCAAAACTGCACCCGAAGACGCAAAATCAAGTCCAAATCTACGCCTGATTAATATTCGGATTTAGTTTCAGATACTGAACCCGATGAATCAGAGTTGGAGTCCTATTGGATATCGGGTATATCTTATCCCTTGACAACTCCCATCATAAGCTTGAAGTCACATATTATTTGAATAATGAGTATCAATCAACACACACATATACATATGAATCTATATAAATACACACAGAGACAGAGACTTTATAATGCATACTAATTATGTATTCTCCTTACTTTCGAGCCTTGGATGTTATTTAAAAAATTATAAAGTTCTAAAAATATAAATGACAATCTTATTATAGGTGTTCTCTTAAAACCGAAGGCAATGCATGAGTATGTATGTGCTAGAGGTTGCTTGATCTGGTTATATATATATATATATATATATATATATATATATATATATATATATATATATATATATATATATATATATAGCCAAATGTTAGCTTAATCTCTGAATCTTATGAAAACTATGAAAATGTAATATATCACTTTAAAGCCCGAATATTTGTAGATGTGTCACACTTAGAACCGACTTTGCCCTAATATTTCTATCATGCCTTGGTGTCTGGCCGCAGGCTGGTCATGCAGATGAGAGTTTTGTTCCCCCTACTTCATTATACTATATCCAATGGCATCCATGAGAGATAAATTATACTAACATGTTGTGCTCGGATCAATGGCTCACTTGGTTAGGTTTTTGGCCGACTCACGAGCTTAAGGTCATGAGTTCGATACCTGGGGCATGCACCTGGCTTCGGAGCACATTATAAATGAATATATTCTGGCAAAGTCCTATATGTAACAATTTAGTTTGATGATATTTGGGATGTGCCGTCTAAGAATCTAATTTAAAGAACTTATTAAAAGTATAGAAATGCTTTTATTTTCAAGCATGTTAAACTACATTCTTAAGAAATCACTGGTGTACATTCTTTTTTGCATGGTTATACTATAATAATCCTTTAGGATGGCTTAAACTAAGTTGATGACAAACACAACTGATGCATAAAATATGGGTAAACTTGTCTTAGTTGTTTGGATTATTTTAGGATTGCTGCACAAAACGTAAATAAAACAAAGCTTCCTTGTTTTAGAATTGATTAAGTTATATACACACATATATATACATGTATATATATACATATACATATATATACATATATATATATACATATACATACATATATATATATATATATATATATATATATATATATATATATATATATATACTTATGTATATAGGAAGTAATCCAAATTCAATGACTCGTCTTGCATGGTTCTACTATTTTAGCCACCGACTATCGCCTTCCATCACCTTCTATTACTCCTCCAGGCTCTACTATTAGGAATCACCTTCCACCGATCAAAACCGTTGTTGTCATGAACAAAACTACTTATATATATAAATAGTTAGTTTTTTAGGTGAGTTTTTTTATGGTCTTGATCAATGGAAGGCAATTTCTGACAATGGAGGAGTAGTGAAGGGTAATACTGGCTATGACTGATGAAATCATGCAAAACGAGTCATTGAGTACGATTGAGTATTGAGTATTAACTACTTCCTCTCTCTCTCTCTCTCTCTCTATATATATATATATATATATATATATATATATATATATATGCATGTGTGTGACATGATTAACGAGTGTCCAACATTTGGTGTTGATGGTTTTTTCAATTTAAAGGCTACTGTTAAATTTCTAACAAGCTTAATTGAGTTTGTTCATAACATTGATCAAGCTTGAAAAGGAAACCAACCTAGGAAGCAGAAGTTGCTGGAACATAGCTCGAGTTTGGAGATGGAAGCTCTCGATCAACCTCATGCTAGAGTTGGACCTGAACGCAGGGATGGCAATGGGGTGGGTTGGTACTGGACCCGAAAAAGAAAAAGAAATCGAAGGCTTGAATCTATCCTGGCCCAACCAGTGGATTGATAGGTCCAGAACCCGCATCACACCACAATAAACCTGCCCAAACCCGACACAACCCACATTATTTCTAATATTTTTAAATAAATAGCAAGTATGTAAGATTTAATGTACTCACTAAACAATTATACTAAAATCAATATAAGAAATTATTTTAGGGTTGACCCTCAACCCAACCCGGACTCAGACCAGGTGGGTCGGGTTTCTGTAGCCACAGGTAAGGTTGTGATTGCCATCCCTACCTGAGCATTTGTTAAATGAACCGAGTCAAGCTAGCTTGCCTACACACCACTCGCTTGATTACACTCATACCTTCATTCATTCATTAAAGAAACGGAGAAACTATGTTAATACGTGCTTAAAGCCCAGTCAAGCTAAGTTTATTGTTGATCAAAAGACGATCTGTGATGAAGAAAGTGATCCCTTTCTCCTGAAACGCCAAACCAGATCGGAGTTTCACGATCCGACTCCATCATGTGGAAGAAAATAAACGATCTAGATATACGAATCATATCCAATATGGTATGAATAATTTGGATCCGAATACTTACCTACATGCATACACATACGGATATCTTGGCCTACGGACTAAACTGAATAAAATCCAGTTCGGATCCTAAGGTCTACTTAATCCAACTAAAGAGTAATAGGATCCGACTTTCACATATGCATGAAAACGTTAGTTCTGTATGGAAGTTAGATTTCCTTCTTCTACCACTTCAAAAGGACTCTGTTCTCTTTTGGACCAAGCGATGATAACGATCGGATATTTCTCAATCGGTATCCAATCCCTAATTTGTTGCCAAATCCATATTTGCTGGATCTGGTATCCAAATAATTCAACTAGGATTTTCAAAGCTTCCTTTAGGATGGCTTAAACTAATTTAAAGAACTTATTAAAAGTATAGAAATGCTTTTATTTTCAAGCATGTTAAACTACATTCTTAAGAAATCACTGGTGTACATTCTTTTTTGCATGGTTATACTATAATAATCCTTTAGGATGGCTTAAACTAAGTTGATGACAAACACAACTGATGCACAAAATATGGGTAAACTTGTCTTAGTTGTTTGGATTATTTTAGGATTGCTGCACAAAACGTAAATAAAACAAAGCTTCCTTGTTCTAAAAATCAAGAGTGTGAGCTCCACAGCAGGGTTCTCTAGCACCGTTGTTGCTGGTGGGGAGTTCGACTCCTATAGAATGCATGTACGTGTTAGTCTTCGGCTTCCCCTTATAAGCCAACAAAAAAACAGATCGATCTTGTTCTGTCAAAAAAAAGAGACGAAGAATTCACGTAGATGATACCACTTAATGAGGGAAAGGGCTTGGTCTTTGTGAAGAATTTGAAAGTCACTGAAAAGGGACGGATGATTTAAAGAAAGCTTCACAAGATGAATGACTTTAGGGATTTAGGCTGCAAGTTTGTGAATAAGTCACACTTGTGGTGTTCCTAGTCAACAAACAAAAACTAAGTCTATGGAAGTACCTCAGATAGGTTCGGCAATATATATATATATATATATATATATATAGAGAGAGAGAGAGAGAGAGAGAGAGAGAGAGAGAGAGATGTTGGTGAGACGGTCCAAGTAAAAGTACTGTATTTCTTGCTTTTGAATAAAACTATTTTACTTTTTTCTTTTTAAATATGAATTGCCGGATCAAATAGATGAACAATTCAAACGATCATGAAGAGTGTAGCAGGGAGTTTAGCAACTCCCTTCCTCTCCTCCCTCTCTCTCTTTTATTTCAACTCATTCGTACTTAAATCCACTCAAACATTTTTACCATTTGATTCATGTCTCCGTGAACATTTGAATTTAAAAGTGAAATATATCATTGTGCATTAAATGTAAAATACAAAAAGTAAAAAAATACAGTTTACTTTTTAAATGCAAATCTCAATCATTGATCATGCTAATTACATATTGAAAAAATAGATTTGAGTATGTACTACTCTCTCTCTCTATAATGTCTCTTTATATATATACAGGGAAACCAAGAGTTGCTATGTTAAATACCTCTCATGCTATGGGAAAATTGAGAGTTGTTGGGCACCCTAGATTCTACTATCCGTGTAATCACAAATCGAGTCACCCATCAATAATGAGGGTCAATGTCATTTAATGCACATTAAATACAATACAAAATGGGTTCTTTGGTCTCTAGTGATAATGAATAATGTTTAATGAGAGGTTGTCTAGTAACTCTCCCTTCCTCTCTCTCTCTCTCTCTCTATATATATATATATATATATATATATATATATATATATATATATATATATTTAAATTGTCTGATCTCTATGGGTAAGTTAACATATTCATCAGTCATATTCAACTGTGAGATTGCCATGGCGCTTTTGTGCCTGTAGGGAACTAATCAGGATACAATTTGGCGGTTCAACACTGAACCCAGTAGTCATGTTGGCTGGTGGGTGACGATTTCGTGTTCTGTGTCTTGTTGGTGCCGTGCCACTTTGTGTTGATGTCATAAACAAGAAATGTATAAGCTCGCCAATATCAGTAATCAAACTCATATGTGTCGATAAAAGGAGCTAGTAGGGACTGGCAAATATGTGTAGATAGTATGGGCTAGCACAATGCGAGCCGAATCACGAGCAGCTATGCGGGTTCCTTGGCCTTATAAAAATATGCCTAAGATAGCACAGCGAAAAGTCGCTCACTTGGCTACAGGCTTGGCTCACAAGTTGAATGTCTTGAGTTCGATACCTGCTGCTTGCGTTGGCTTCGGCCTCCCCATTATGCCAGGAAAAAAAGACCAGGAAATGTTGGTTAGTTGGAGTTGGATTCGGTTCGGGTTCCATGAGAATCAGTTCGAGAGTTCATAGATGTCAAATGGGCCCAAGTTTAAACTAACTGATCTACTTATGTGGTATCGGGTCGGACCCAGTCCAGTTCGGGTTCACCATGTACCTCACTTGGATAAAGGAGGATCCGTAATCCCGTTGAGAACGTAAACGAACATTCTGAACTTTATGAAGATTATTTCAGTAAATTACCAGCATTCTATTTATTCCCAACTGCAGCCCGTCCCCGCCGTCTTCGTTCGGTGTCCCATTTTCTGACTCGTCATCTCTCTCTCTCTCTCATCTCGTTGTCGCCATGGATCTGTCGTTGCTGATCTTCTAGTGGCTTTCCTTTTTGCTTCCTTGTCCATCGATTTCTTTTCGATTCGTGACCGTCGATCGAGATGATAACGATCCCGTACATCACCGCTCTGACGACGCTATTCAGCTATGGCTTGCTGTTCGCATTTGGGCAGATTAGGGATCTGTTCAGGAAGTTGGTTGAGTGGTCCAGTTCCAAGAATCTCCAGGTATTCTCTCGTTCTTCTCGTTTTTATTTTTCTCGTTACCTCATCCATTGGTTTTCCTTCTCGTGTCATTATTGCTGCCTGCGATTCTGCATTTATGGGTCCACTTTCTTCTTTCTGTTTCCGGACATCTATTGTACTGATTTAATGATTGGATTAACTTTGAGCTTTAGCCGGGTTTGTACGTGTGAATTGGGGATCTCATATAGTCATTCAAGAAAGGGACGTGCTATATCCGAAACGTACTAAATATAGTAAATATCGTAAAGGCAGATGTAGTAGGGGTCGCGAACCGGACGGTACACAACTTGGTTTTGGAAGATATGGCACCAAAAGTTGTGAAGCTGGTCGTCTTTCCTATCATTTAACTGCAACGAGTATTGCTGAGGATGCGAGCCATTTTTTGAATGACTTGCTCTTTCGGCGCAGATGGATTTTTCATTTTCATTTTCTACTTTGTTGTATAATGTGGATTTCTTCTTGGAGTATAATTTCCGAAAATGTGAACCTTTTTCTGCTGTTCCTTCTAAGAATAATCATGCTTAACTGCTTGATTTCACAAGGCTTTACGGAGAGAAGCTTTTTCTTTGTCCTTTTCTTTGATGTGCTTCTTTTATGTGTGATTGGCATTACTGGAACCTGCTGTTGAGCTTCTATAAGGAGTTGTAGTTTATGGCGTTTGATTTGTTTATTGTGACCATTTTAGTGGGTCTGTATTGTTGTAAAGAATTAATTGTGTAAATGTCATTGAGAATGGGTTTCTACTTTCTAGTGCGTAAACGATGAGATCCATAATCAATGCAACCTGAATTATGTCAAGATAGTATAATTCTTAGTAGTGATGGTTTTGTTTATCTGGTTAAGATCGGTAAAGGCTTGTTCCTGGTGAAGCTTTCGACTGGCTTGGGTTAGAATAATCTGAAACGAGAAAAAAAGTGGCAGATGTATTGAGGCTGATGCAATAAGGTTTTACCTCCTTTACGAAACAAAATAGATGAGCTTGAATTTGTGGCTCTTCTAATTCTATTTATACTTACTAATTACTATGACTCATTAAAATGTTGTTTGGATGCTTTCGTTCAATTTATTTGTTTGTTTGAAGATTTATCGTAACGGTATATTTGATTTAGTTAAATATACATATAAAAAACAAGCGGAAGCTACCTCCTTAGTCCTTATTCTTTTCATTATATTTATCTGGTATCACCACCATCATCACCTTCTACGACTCTGTCACAGAATACCATCCCCTCTCACCACTGCAATTCAACCATTCACCGACCATCATTACCATGTGACCCTTAAAGCCCATTACTTTCCACCGTCTGGTATGCTTAACCACCATCACCAAATAACGAAAGCATATACAAGACATTAGACCAATAACATGAATTTGTATTATATCGTATAATCCCCCTCTAATTCTTTTTAACTATATTCATACATTCAAGAACTTCCGGAAATATATACATGGGGTTTACCAAATTTCCCCAACATTTGATGCCATTGACCAGCATTGGAGACTAGGACAAGCAGATGCCAGGTATTTGCTAGAAACACTAGTACAAGCATATCCAAGTCGGAAGACTATTTGTACGTGTTCACGTTAGTCCCAAGTCTATAATCACTGAAGGTAATTCTGGAATAATGAACAAGAACTTAATCTCACTAGGTAGTTTAACGATATTAGTTCTAGTTTATACAGCTTATGGGTTTTTATCTCAGGCATACTTCAAGTATAACAACAAGTTCTCTTTACCTAATTGCTTTGGGTTGACTTCATGCCTAGCTGGAACGTCAACCAGCAAATGCTTTTTATTCAATGAGCTTTTCCCAAAATCACCAAGTGTTAGAACACCTGCCTTCTTAATCTTCCTTAGAACATGTGAATCTCTCTCTCTCTCTCTCATGTGATTACATGGTGCTTGATGAAAATTATGGTTCATCCTTTAACATTGTTTGACTTCAATTGAGTACGTTGATGTTTAAATACTCATAATGTTTCTTTTTGGACCAGGGTTATGCCCCGATCTGCTTGGGTCTTGAGGACTTCTACACTCGCAGGCTTTATCTTCGCATTCAGGTGGTTTTGGCGGCCTTTTAGCCTGTGATACAACATGAAGTCTTGATTGACAAGAATAAGCTTCTCTGTTTCCACTTTGTTAGGCATTTCTGCAGATCCTGATAGTAATACTTCATTCAACTACGTGATTTCATCTGTATCCAGGATTGCTTTTCAAGACCAATAGCAGGACCACCAGATGGTTGGATTGATGTGGTGGAGCGTTACTCAAATGATGGTAACAAGACACTAATGTGAGTTCTCAATATAATTAATGTAATATAATATGATTCCCCATTTTCAGTCTTAAAATTTCTATCTGGTAAAAGGTAAAGTTCTCCAAGATATATGACTCCTAGCTTGTAAGTGAAAGGTGGCTTTCAATTTGCCATGAAACTTTCATCTTGCCTTCTTGCTTTTATGCAAAGAACACCTTTATGGCTTCATTATTAATGTTTTTGGAATATCTTATTTTTGATATGCTGACATGAACATACGTAGGAAAATTTATTAATATTGGAAATATGGCATGTCTTCTGCAGACGAACTAAGAGAACAAGTAAATGCCTCAACTTAGGATCTTATAACTACCTGGGTTTTGCTGCTGCTGACGAGTATTGCACACCCCGTGTGATTGAATCATTCAATAAATTTTCGGCAAGCACCTGTGGTACTCGTGTTGATAGTGGTATGTTTTGTCTTGCTGCAAGTACTCATGTGTCTCATTGTCTCCCTTTCTAACTGATGCCTTTGCACTTACAGGAACAACAGTTTTGCACGCTGAGCTTGAAGAACTAGTTGCAAGATTTGTTGGGAAGCCATCTGCATTGGTTTTTGGAATGGGTTATGTGACAAACTCTGCTATTATTCCAGTGCTGATAGGAAAGGTCTGTGGATGGTTATCTGAAACCTTTTCATTTGTTCAATGCATGCATCAAAAGAGGAATTGATCTTTGTTTGTGCCATTAGGGTGGGTTGATAGTAAGCGATTCCTTAAACCACAACTCAATTGTTAATGGTGCTAGAGGATCAGGCTCATCAATCCGGGTTTTCCAGCACAACAGTAAGTTCTGTTCATCTTGTATCACCTTCCTGCGTCCAAGTACTAAAATGGACATTTCTCTTCCTGTTTGCTTTGTCATTGGTTTGCTGAAACTATAGTAACATTTGCTTACCTTTCTTTCAGCACCATCCCACTTGGAAGAAGTGCTTAGAGAAGCTATAGCTGAGGGACAACCTCGTTCTCATAGGCCTTGGAAAAAGATAATTGTTGTTGTTGAAGGGATCTATAGCATGGAAGGAGAACTTTGTAAACTTCCCGAGATTGTAGCAGTTTGCAAGAAGTACAAGGTAATTTTACTCTCAACATGATTCTGCCAGATTCCGATTTCTTTCTTTTGTTATGCCTTTTTGAAAATTTGTAGCATGTTTAACGTTCTGCACCTTTTTCTTTGTAGTTTCTATTTTCATCCTCTGTATGGCTTAAAATCTAAATTATTGAACTTAGTTAGCCATTGCATTTGCTCACCAAGGCTCAACCTGCTGTTAACTATTCCTTAGTTTTCTCAAGCATAGATGTGGATACAGTTTATAGGTTCTATATCTTTTCCCAAGCATGGTAACCTGTTCTTATAAATCTTTGGAAAGCTTTTTTATGGATGGATTATCTCAAGAATTGCTAAAATGAGGTTTATGGACGTCCTTTTGTTTGTTTCCCAAACCTATATAGTCTTTTAGAGCTTAACATGAACATGTTATTGTGATAAGCAGGCATATGTGTACTTAGATGAGGCACACAGCATCGGTGCTATTGGAAGAACAGGAAGAGGGGTTTGTGAACTCCTTGGAGTGGATACAGCTGATGTTGATATTATGATGGGAACGTTTACCAAATCGTTTGGATCATGTGGAGGATATATTGCTGGATCTAAGGTTTTGATTTTTCTGTTCGTAATTGCTATCTAACTTATTCGAAAATTCATATGCTATAAGAATGTATACTAAGTCCTGCTTTATTATTTGGACTGGTCGTTTCATTGTTATGTTGGGTACTCATTTTAATATCAACAACTGCACTTGTATTAAGATTTTCTTTTTCCTTTTTAGAAATATAAATTGTCACAAGGATCACTTTATATTTTATTTTGCTTTTTCATTCATCTTTTATAGGAACTTATTCGATACTTGAAACATACATGCCCAGCACATCTTTATGCCACATCGATGTCACCCCCAGCAGTCCAACAGGTTATATCTGCCATAAAGGTTATCCTTGGAGAAGACGGTTCCAACAGAGGTGCGAAAGAATGTGTTCCCAAGAAAAGATATACTTTCTTTGACTTGTTTATTTACCTATATCCTAAGATTGGTTGATTTAGCCATGTGCAGGAGCTCAGAAACTTGCAAGAGTGCGTGAGAATAGTAACTTTTTCAGGTCAGAGCTGCAAAAGATGGGCTTTGAGGTTCTTGGGGATAATGATTCACCAGTAATGCCGATAATGCTTTACAATCCAGCAAAAATACCAGCCTTCTCTCGAGAATGTTTAAAGCAGAAAGTAAGTTTCTTTCTTCTAAATGTTAGTGCGAAAAAACATTCATACTAATCTCATATTAGTCCGAGGGAAAAAAATTCTCAGTTCAAAGCACATGATATATCATGTTTACATCTGCCGAGACCTGAAGTCTACTCTGTTAAGTGCTAGATGTTTAGATCTACTGAAATTCTTCAAACTTACTGAATGCCTTCTTATCTTACATAGGTTGCTGTTGTAACCGTTGCATTCCCAGCAACACCACTATTGCTAGCAAGGGCTCGGATTTGCATATCTGCCTCGCACACTAAGGAAGACCTCATCAAAGGCTTAGAGGTGTCCACCCTCGTTTACCATTTGATTGTTCTCTTTAAGATTTGATGTCCTCGTAGATCAGATATCTGCTGCAATTTCACCCTGTTGTTCTTTGTGGTACATGTTGGAGGAGTATCTCAAAACTTTCTTTGCGTAACATTTAAAACAGTTCACTATTTGTTGTTTTATTTATTTTTGTGTACTTACAGGTTATCAGCAAGGTTGGTGATCTAGTTGGTATAAAATACTTCCCTGCAGAGCCAAAGAAGCACGAGCGAGAAGATAGAAAGCAGGATTAGGTTGTATTACGTGAGACCTTACAGTGCTTTATTGATCTCTATTTTCGAGGCAGACAAATCACTGGTAGTAAGTTTCTCGTGATGTATTTATTATATAAGAAGGTTTTCTTTCTCTCTGCTTGGAATTCGTACAACAACAACAACAAAGCCTTTTCCCATGCTAATTCGTAGTTTTGTTAATTCTGTATAGTGATTTGGTCTGGACCTGTTCTTCCAGTGTAGATTTCTGCTAATTTGGATGAAAGGTCTGTTATGTGCAGTTCACAAGGATTTAAAGTAAATACCATACTATGTGCAGTCCACAAGTTACCATTATATATGAAGATTTTAGAGTTTCTCGGTTCTAGGCCAGGTTTAGAATAAGTTTTGGTGGATGATGCCCATCTCCCGAAAACAGAAGGGTCTCGTGGGTTTGATCTGGATAACAACTAATGGATATAGTCTTTTATTGTCAGACCGCGACCCTAGCGGGTCCAGTAGAGGTTGGGTTCTTCAGGACAAACCATAATATTTGACGGCCATATAAAATTTGGGACAAACGTACCTATTGTCTCTTCTTTTGTAATCCAATTTTTCTTATCAACATTGTGAAACATGCTCTTGCCCGAAAGCAAATATACTTTAGTTGAGTTTTACCAACTTCAATCACCATCATCCAAAATCAAAACCAAACTATGCCTAATCTCACGGATTGCTTGACTGGCTACATGGATTCTAATTGGAGATTGTGGTCTATCTTGTTCGAGGCTTCTCTTATTCAGAAAAACAGAGAAAATTCGCAAAGAAAAATGATGACAAAGCAGGGGTGATTAATTCATTTTAATGACAAGTCACGAAGTTAAAGTGGTGGCTTGGTAAATAAGCCGTTGGTGAAGGCATGAGCCGTCCATTAGTACGCCCTCTCGGTGAGATGTATTCCCTCCCAATTCACGTACTTAGATGGATCTTTACATCCTTCATTCCCATTAGTACCACAACGTTTTCCAAAACTGAAATTATAGGTCTCTCCAGGTTCCCCACAGAATGCCTTCAGTGTATCCTCAAATCCTAAAATGAGAAAACAGAGATTTCAGGAGTGAGGTTTGCAACCATGTAGATAGTATTGCAATAGTTGGGTTTGTAAATCAACCGACAATATCTATCTATATATGTGTGTGTGTGTGTGTGCGTGTGAGAGAGAGAGAGAGCGAACATACACTTGCACACACGAAAAATTTCAAGTATGCCAACTGATTTTGGTAAAATGAACAATATGAATTTGTTTGAAACGCAAAAGCACCTTGCACATCAAATATGTACGTTAATTTCAATCCAGTGAAGATCAATTTTTTTATAAGCTCAAAAGGTTAAGATGGTTGATTTTAAATACAGTAAAACTTGTAGTTTTGTTTTGCCAGAATAGCTTGTATTTATATCGACTAAAAGAACCTTGGGCATTGAGATCGCTTCTTTATGCTTAGTTCGTTCTAGGGGGGCATTGAACTCAAAAAATAAAGAAGTCTTATTAGTTTGATGAACTGCGAACGTACCGAAAAAGGAGGGAGTTTGCATAAATCTCATAAAAGAATTGTAATAATCGGCATAGATGTTTACGTGTGGGTGTTTCTCCCTTAGGTGTTGAAGTTCTTGTTCGAGGTAGAGATTGTAATATACTTCTACTTCATTGTATCTCTCCAGACAACCGGTTTTAGAATCGTAGTCTGACTGATTTTGTGACCGGAATGTGGTCAGATAAGCCGTGTTGCAACCAATGGGGAGGTTCCCCGGCACCACCAGCTCCATTGCTCCTTGTTCTATCAGTTTCTGCATTCACCTCACCAGATTTAGGAGGGTGATAATAATTGTTGCAATGAATACAGTGATCTTGTAAAAATACTTTCCAAGCTGATCATCTCTGTCCAAGACTGATATGGTTACTTTTCTAATTATATATATATGTGTGTGTGTGTGTGTGTGCACCAACTACAAGTGGAACTTAAGGCTTGATCTGATCAAGGGTCATGAAGCCTTTCAGCAAGGGTGCGTTGAAATCATTTCCGCCAATCTCACCAACAAGAAACAAGGAACTCGTAAAGTAGTCTTGGCAGCCTAGAACACCAGAGTGCGAAGAGACATTTACCTCACACACACGCATGCATAAGTACTTCGAATATAAATGACAAGCAAAACCTGATGTCGGCTGCGTTCAATGGTTGCTAGTCGTTCGGTGGACAGAGGTGGTGATAGGTGCATTGTTGTTAAACCTTTGAATCTAAAAGCTTGACATTTTTACGAGTAGTAGCCAGTCCGTTTGCTCATTCACATGGCTTTAGGCATTCAGCAGAAAATGTATTTCTTGTACAAACTATCATCCTTCTTCCTTTTTATTGCAATGTGGGGCTCATTAATTTGGTAACGAAATCAGGAATCTTCTCTAGAACTCAAAACGCCTCTTGCTTCTAAAAATTAGAGAGAAACTATTCTCTTATAGTTTTTAGTTTTCAATACCAGTTTTGTTGATTAAGTGGTTTGTTAAAACCAAATTATTGAAACCAGAGCCCAACCGTATTGATAAAATAAGATTAAAAAATGCTGCATGATATATAAACATTGTTAAAGAATTAAGCCTGATAGTGACATGCTAAGAACACTATTTAAATTTCAAACGGGTGACAAATGAAGAACCTTCTTATTATTTAAATTACAAAAAAAAAAAATATATATATATATATATATATATATATATATATATATATATATATATATATATATATATATATATATATATATATATATATATATATATATATATATATATATATATATATATATATATATATATATATATATATATATATCATGGGGCTTAGATTATTAGGGCGGGTTCGTGTGGTGGGGACTTGCTATCTCCATCCTCGCCCCAATCCCTGTCGGGGATCTCCCATCTTCTTCGGTCCTCGACTCCGGATTCCTTTTGTCAGAATCCACCCCGTTTGAGATGGGGTTCCACAGGAAGCCAGGGTTCCTGCTCCATGGCCATCGACCCTGCAGGTCTTTTAGCCTTTGATTGTAAAAGTCATAAGGTGGAAAGTCGCGAGACTTATGTTCTCGTGTGAATTCATAGCCATACTTCTTTGTTATCTCCGTAAACACATAAAGAAAATTCCCTTTACTTTTTCTTCTCATGTCTGTGAGTGAAAATTGAAGACTATCTTTACTTGTGAGATTGCGAAAGGCCATTGACAACCAGTTGCAGGGATTAAATTTCAGATACTTTGTGCCATTTGAGATCAACCGCAGAACGCTTTCTCAAGCTTCTTCTATTCATTTCCTTAGCTGTGAGAACAGCTTTCTTCTGCTTAGTGTTTTACATCAGTTCTGTTAATTATTATCGGTGAAATTTATGAAGTTGATTCTGTTGTCTTAGTTATACTCTGCTTTGCTGCTGTTGTTATATGAATCTTCTTTCTCATCTGTAATATGCCTCTCGCTCTTACTGAAATCTGAATCTCATTGATCGTGGCTTCCTCCATTAGTTGGAGGGTTTTCGGCGTAAATCCTTCGTCTAAGCCTCTTCTTCTCAGTTCAAATTGAATTCTGTTTTCATGACACATGATAGGGCTATGTGGAAACAAAGAATCCAGTATGAGAAAAGGCTTAGTTGTTGTTGTTGTTGTATAGTTCCAGTCTTAAAGCTTTAGCTGAATTGAAGTGTGTTACAGAATGCAAATTAACAGTTGAGGTAGTGGAGGCCGGGGCGGTGTGACAGACAGGGGCTGACCCTGTCAAATGACACAAGCTGCTTGTGCTTCTCGGGCGTCTTGGCTCGATTCAGGCACCTAGCAAGTCGCACTGGGCTCAATTTGGACGCTAGTGAGACCAGCTGCCAAACGGTCAAAGCTGATCTTGGGTTGGTTTAATTGTATACATGTCTTTGTGGGTTGGAATATATCACTTACATGGAAAAACTCTAATATAGCTATGTTATATGCTTTGAAAATGTCAAGTGTCCATCTCAAGATGATAATTAAGATCAAAAGTAAACAAGCAAAGAGTATACATATACGTTTTATAAGTATACTTGATTCATCGGTTGTACTTTTTTTTTTTCTCAATCATCCTACTTATTAAATATGCGTGCAACATATGTATAACGGATAAATATGTTGTAGATAAATAGATCAGATTTTTAAGGATAAGCAAGCATATGACACTCACCCCCACTTACATGTGTGTATATATATTTATTATATAAATAAGCCTAACATATAAAATATGCACAGTTGGGTATTATTTTTTTAATAAAGATTGCATTTGAAAGCTACATCTTAACTAAAATAGCAAAAATTTCAAAAGGACTTCAGCGTGCATATCTTCCAGTGGTTTACCTAACCGGAAATTGCTTATAAATAATACAGCAGGGTTTTTTTTTTTTGTTGCACTGACAACTATGTTAAGTTCAATTTCCTTCAAGGAAGCCGTGCTCGACTGCTCTAGCGAGAGACGGCCTAAGAGAAAAAGCCACAAACAGGCCCAAAGTAATCTTATTCGGCTTGATTTACTGGCCCAGTCCTGTGGCTCATTTGGTTGTACTTTAAAGAAACTCCAGAAATTCAACAAATAAAACTTTAAAAAAATTGCTAGTAAAGAATATCAATGGTGCACGCGCACAAATTTGTAGCGATCACTCAAGGCCAACCAATAATTTCCAAACTTAGTATATATTATTAATTAGAGCCGTTGCACTCAGAGGTTAACTCACCCGGTAGGGGCTTGACACACAATATGAAGGTTGCGGGTTCAATACATGGGAAATGTATAACTGGCTTCTGATTTGTTGTTTGTAACACACACCAAAAAAAGAAGAAGAAGCTATAGCTGTTGACAACCTGCTTTGATATGAAATTACCGAAATCCCAAGGATAAAGATAACCACACTGCTTATATAGAAGAAAATATACTTAGTAAATTATGTCAAAAATTATGGCTAAAATGGATTTTGTTGTATTTGCTATATGCAGGAACCACGGTTTTCCTGGTTAAGGGTCGATTCAAAAGCGCTTTAATAATGAAGGTCTTGAGTTCGACACTAAATGCACACACATCTGATACATATGTTTCTCCAACCTCAACTTGGTGTCAACTTAGAGTTTTTTTCATTTTTTTTTTCGAAAATGGTAGGCATAAAAGAAATTATAATACCAGTGACGGATCTACATTGAGGCGAGGTGGGTCAGCCACCCCAAGAAAACCATTGTGAAGTTTACAGGGGATGGTTGGATCCATGGGCAATATACATAGTTGGCCCCACTTCAAATGGTCGAATAGGAAGTTTGTCCCACCCCACAAAATTTTTTATATCCGCCATTGTGTCACTTACAGTTTCTTTTTTTGTTGTTGCGATGGGAAGCCGAAGCCTATCACATAGATACATGCATGCCCAGGGAATCGAACTCGCCACCAGTCATGTGGGAGTCGAGAGCCCTGTCGGATGAGCTAACGTTCTGCTTGCATGTCAACTTACAGTATTTAATACTAGATAAACCCTTATATATTAAGTATCAGTTAATTGTCATGTTAGTATAACACCCAAATAATTGAACCTTTAGGTCTCTTTACCCAATATAATTAACCGAATAAATGGGTTTGGAAATATCATAGTGGGTTCGCGCAGTTAAACCAATCAAAAGCAGCTCAGAGGTACATGATGGAACTAGGGGTTTAATCAGAAGCTACTCTAGCTCGTTAGGCTCCTTTAAGCTCGTTGGGTTAATAGCAGGAGAAAGAGAAAGGACATAAGAAAACTTAAAAGTTGGGTGAAGACCATTTGAAACAAGAGAGTGGAAAGTAAGAGAAGGCTTGATGAGTGAAATATAATGCGTGTAAAGTTTGATTAAATACTCGAGTTGAGTAATAGTGAGTTCGAGATTGACCATCTCATATGTCAAGCTCAACAAGATCGAGCCAATTTCGTGTTGTTGTCGACCGATCTCGAATAGCTTGTGAGCAGCTCTGTCACTTGAGCCCCTAGGTGGAACATTATCTTTGACAAGAAAATCACTCTATTAACACCCAACCTATACCCGTTGGCAATATTGGCATGACACCATCCAATCCAAATACGACGGTAAGGAATGAAGATTACCCAAATTGCTTTGCCCTCGTATGGGGAAGGTATGGAATAAGTACCCAACTCATACCCGTACTCAACCACATATGTACGTGACATAGGCGGATTGAAACAAACCCAACAGTTTCAATTGAAACCGAACCAGCTAGAACTGAGATTGGTAAAACCAAACCCTGAACCAGATACTACCTGGTTCAGTTCCATCTTTGATGACCAAACCAAGAACAGAAACCAAACTAAGACGGAGCCAGTTCCAGTTCCAATTTGAGTTCTAAACCATCTAAACTGGCCATGTCTACCGGTACTCAATTGTGTGTGCTGTGGTATCTTTGCAGTGCGTGTAAAAGATCACAACTTTTTAATTTTCAACTACCTAATCTTATTCAATTATTCAAGTTGGGTTTATCAATAATAAGACATGAGACAAAGATACATTACATTTACAAATATTATAAGGATTCGGAATACCCATATATTCCTCATTGCACGGGAAAAAGAACCCAACGCCTTACCATCCCCACGAAGAAGGGTGAACAAAATTGAAGTTCGGGTACAAGGCCAAGGTATACCCATCCCAGACCTGCCCCACGAAGAACAGGGTGTGTACAGGATACTGTGTTATACAAGCATTTAATTAAAAAAGAGAAGATAATGTTTTATTATTTTCTCCACTTTAAGGCCTCCGCCTTTCTCTACCTCTCTTGAAAGAATAATTCATCTAAAAGAAATAAACATGTTCCAGAAACAAAATCAATATCAATATCAATATCAATATCAATAACAAAAGCTCTCTCTGTAGTTGACATGATTCGAAAAGCCCAGAGACGAACGTGGAGCAGAAAGACTTGGTCCGCTTGCGCTTTGGATGGTCGCAGCTCACTCCTTGTTTTTCTTCATCGCCTCAGTGCAGGGTGCCCCTTTGATTGTCACGGTGGAGAAAGCAATGAAATCACCATCAAAGCACCACGGCAACAGCAAGACTTGTTGGTTGATGGAGCATTCAGCACTTTCCAGAGTTAACATAGGAAGTTTCAAGCTAATAGAAACTACAGCTGTCAATTGGTCGCTCATTACTTCACACCTTCACTGCTATTTGGGTATATGGTGTCAAAAATCACCCTGGCAAACATATGCCGCACCTCTGGCAGGTCCCCTTCACTCAAGGCTCTGTAATCTATTTTCGCCTTGCGTTTTGGAATAAATCCTTTCTCTCTGCCTCTTCCCACACAATCAAACATTCTGTACACTTTCCAGTACAAGTTGCATGGGATGAACACCTGCGAGAATTGTCAATTGCCATTTACGCGGGATAGATCAAAGAATAGATAACTCCAAGGAAACCTTGAATTTAATTCTTAAAAGACAAAATAATGGACCACAAAAATTCTAGCAGAGATGATATAAAAGCAGAACCTAATGGCACAGTAAACCCAAATCCAACAATACATGCAGAAAAGGTATTAGCAATTTAGCGTTGAAACTCTACGGAACATAGTGTAATTAGCAAAATTGGACTGCAAACGAACTGATGAACTTAACCCAGGCCCTAAACATTATATGCCTGCACACAAAGGTCTGAAGATATGTTGCTGGTAGAGAGACAAGAAAGGACAAGGGAACCACATCTTTTCCTTTTCCTTCAATTTTTTGTTTGGTAACATAAGCATGAATAAAAGTGATGAATTTCTAGGGCGCACCGGGCCAGAGCGTCAGTTACCAGGTCAGAGAAAGGAGCTTGAGGATACTTTGCCATCGCTTGAGATACATAATAATTATCCGTCATCATGCCTAATGCTGCTTTGATTGAAGAAGCAAGGTCCAAGACATCATTCTTGAGTTCTATATCAGTATCAAATGTCTCGGGGTCCAACAATTCCTCCAAACTGGAATCGTGCGCTTGCTCAATCATCTTCACCAGCTTTATTGCTTCAGCCAAATTGCCCCCATTGCGAATGGCAAGGGCGAATGCTGATACCACAAGAGGATCTTGAGGTTCATCAGCCAATGCAAGATGGAAAGCCATTAAAGCCACCCTGCACATGCATCAAACACCGGTAAATGGATAAACCACACAATGAACAATCTGATTTTTTCTGTGACAAGGCCGGTCCTAAATGGAATATTAGGTGGTCATAAGAAATAACAATCTTCACATATAAACATATTTACCACAAACAACTATGACAAGGCCGGTCAGGAGCAAGAAGTCTATCTAGGTTCGAAAAAAGAGCCTGCAAAAGAACATTTACCAGTCAAAACATTTCTGAAAAAGATTTGAATTCTGAAACCCATGAATTCATCTCCAAGACTTACTAGAAAATAGATCACAAAATTATTATCCTTAAACCATACGTAAGGTTTTAGCCAGGAAACTGGATAAGAAAATAGTTGAACTTCAGCAAGAGGCAAACAATGCTCTTACTTCAAAACAACAATTATGTGGTGGCTAATGAAAACAAAGCGTACTACCATGTGTTCTCAAGCTTATTTTCGTCATTTTTCTTCTTTCCCCTTTAAGCTTATCCCTTGGTAGGTCCAGTATAGGTTCTCCTAGTTTTGGATCATACAACTCGGATGATTATGTTTTAAAGGACAGCTGCGTGGAAGTAGATCAGAGACAGTAGAATGGAAAACAGCAAGGCTGTCTTGAAGTCCAAAAGACAATTGCCAAGAACAGAAGTATGGAGGTACATGCATATGTACATGAACAAACGCATATGCATGTGCACCCAGCCGTCCGGACTGATGAAAATGATAAGACATCCATCAGCAACTCAACATACTGCATGTAAACATTATTAATAGAACAAATCAGTCTACTTGAAATATGCCAGAGAGTGGAACACACAGAACCTTTTGTTGAATAGATATACGAATGAGATTTTTTCGAACATGCTCACATCACTCTGTATCCACAATCATAAACCATCTTCAAGTCTGAAAATTAATAGTACTATAGTTTTACGATTAAATGAAGCAATTCAATAATTTGGTTCGAGCATAATTTGTATCTAATACCCAAACACCAAGTAGCGAATCAATTTAGCACAGGAAATTCTGGTACTTAAAATCTCAAGAGCATGGATGACGTTCTACTCAACAGTGTCCGAGATAATCCTTTAAGATGTATATGCATCAAGCAAGAGAAACAACAGAAGGTAAGAGTTAGCAAGATATATGAACTACTCATACCAAAAGCATGTTCGAACGCTTGTCACGCCTTCTAAACCCATGTGAAACAAAATATGATGCCTGTATGATATGGAAATGCCATATTAACAAAAGAAGGTAAAGAAAAGTATACAGGAATAAAAAAGGCAACACAAGAGGTCTTGCATACTTGTATGGGAAAAAGAATCTCCAAAAGTCCATATTTCCAAAGCAGTCTTAGTGAAGCTTCCCCAGATCCAAATGCAAGCATATAGTTCATCTCCATCAGAAGCCTTGTCTGCTTGTGTGTGTGCACGAGAGAGAGGCAACAGTCAACATCAAATCAAAATTATAAAAGAAGGACAAAGATCAACTGCAAGTCTGCGACCTTGTCCAGTCTCAGTACTGTAGATGAAAAAAGCTTCAACGAGATGGCTGTTTCTTTTGTAAATCGAAAGCCCAAACGAGCCGCTATCCTGATTGCACGGAGAATGCGGGCTGCATAATATTTAACATCATGAACGTCAGAAGAGACATGAACTTTTTAAACATGAAATAAAATACAGAAAATCAACGGGTACACTTGGATGTTGTAAATGAGAAACACTAGTTCCAATTTCACAGAATGGGCCACTCACCACAATCCTCCTGAAAAGAAGCATGTGCAGGAATTACTGTTCGAACCTAACAGCAAAAAAGATGTAAAGATAAGCCCATAAGATTAACCTAAAGCAATAATATCTTGGACTGTCAATATACTTTAGCTTTTTTAAGGTCTTCAATGCCACCCATGTAGTCATAAACAAGGTTAGCATATGGATCAAGCATCAATCTGCAAATCAGAAGAAAGATAAATAAATTCAAACTCAAACAGAAACAGAAACTCTAAACATTTTTTGACCATCATGAAACAATTAGTATCTGAATACTTGATACAAGCTTCATGTAGTGTTTCATCCAAAAAAAAGCTTCAACTACAGTCCTTTTTACCCATTAATGGTGAAATCCCGACCCATACAATTCCTCCAGCGAGCATAATCATTTTCGCTGTATCCAGCAGGTTTTGCCAAAAAGAAGCTCAGGTCTCTGCAAGACTTCTTCCCAACAGTCTGAAAACTTGACACCTGGTCCATGAATGTGGATGGATTCAGCAAAACTCAAACACTTCTCAACAACATGGCAGCAATTATACAACATATACAAAAGCATTGATTGGACCCAACTTAATGTTTATGTTGCTGTTACTAATACCATCAGAATCAACTCAATCAGTTGACCAACCAAATAGTTCAGGTTTTCTTATTTCCACAAGCTGATGATACCTCTCAAAGAAGATGGGAAGCAAGTGGTCGTCTCTCACACTAAGAGGTGGTTGAAAGATCCCTCTGGAAAGAATACCACATCAAGGGACCTAACAGAAAAGTTGTAAATATCATATCTAATCCCATATTTCACAGGGCACCAATATGCATGTATCATACCGCATCATATGATACAGTATAATACATGTGCTTTTTCAATTATTTTTTAAAAATCATAAACTGTGGAAAGATCAAGAAAATTCGACAACAACTAAGGCTTTTCCCATACTAGATGGGAAAAGCTACATACTTTGTTTCCATAGAGCTCGATCATGTGCCATGCTAACAGTTAAAAATCAAGAAAATCATGAAAAGAATTCATGACATGCACCAAACCTAGATAGAATGAATTCAAAATTAAAACAAACCAATTCACCCACATGCATCGCCCTCGGGCCCCGTTCAGGGAATTGGGATTGACGACCATTGATGGATGATGTAGAAATGTTTTGGGATTTTGGGAGATAAAGGAGCTGGTCTTTAAGGAGAGGAAAGGGGTACATGGTAGAGGAGGCCGAAGAAGTTGGCCTAGTGGTGGTTTAGACACACCTCGATTTTGATGTTCGGAATTTTTTTTTTTGAAAACTGACACCGTATTGTATGAAATGGAGGTGTATCACATTATATCATATGATACATCTCGATACAGTTAAATTTTTACCATATAAGTACTTGAATCGTATCGGTTCAAGCATGGATATGCATGATATGTGTCTTGTACAGTACAATATTGTAAGATTTTTACAACATTACCTTACAGTTCTTGGAAAGTCTTGACGCTTCCAGAGACAACGAGAATAGTTGAGGCCGAGAACACTAACACATTATTGTGATAAATCAAGGAAATTTTCACTCACTTAGTGTTGCCTTCTGAAATCCTTTGGTGCTTATTTCAACACAATGCAGATATAAGGGAGGGTGACGGCCGAACCACAGAGTCATGATATTTCTTGGTTGGATCTTCAAATTGGGTGTCACGATGGCACTAACCATATCCTAGAGCATGTCAATTAATTGCAGCAAACCGTTTCAGCAGAGGTGCTCTTCTCCCGATGGGTATTGCTTGGCATGATCAATTCGCCTTTTGGGTTATTAATCATCAGCTTAAGAAGTCAGCTACTTCTTTGGAAGTGGAGGCATTCACAGGCATAACGCTATATTTTCCAGGCATATTATAACCAAAGAAACTTCTTTACAGTTTGGGCAGCAATCAAATGCCAATGCACTTTATAGTATCCAGTATAAGACACAAAACTTCTGACAGAGTGGTACTGAATCTCCTGATTCTATTCATAGATATATGCTTTTGCTAATTCCGCTTAATATTCACTACATTGTGCTCAATGAGCTCATGTGGTTTCATTTTCTTTTGAGTGATCTACTCCTCTACCATAGCATGATGCAAGTTTATGAGCATAGTTAAACATCCAATACAATGCTCAGTGAACTTTCTTTCTCTTCGTTTTGTAATAGAAGAATGAGAATTACATACTGCATATATAAGATGATAGCATCAAACTCAATGAACCGTATACTATTTAGAATGCAACAGATTTTATCCAAACCAGTCCAAATGGTCCTAGTCAGGTATTCAAGAAACATACCTCTACAATAGAATCGTCAACATGGACATGGCAAATCGGGAACCTTCTCCCAACAATCTCACACCTTGAAAATGTTTTCTTTACCTGTAACCGAACAACAAAAACAAAAAGTATTTCATAGCCTCCTCATCATGGATGCTCCATGCCATAGAATTAAAAACCTTTTACTTTTAGTAGCAAAATAAAGAATGTTTGCTGAATTCAAGGGATAAAAAAAAGGTGCAAATACAGCATTCAGCTGTATCTTAGATTCATTATTCACTAACCAGTTTGAATCAAGTAATCAACGCAGTAAAGTGGTATCTATTAGAAGAATAAGAATGAAATTTACAAAAAAAAGAAACACAAACATGTGATGGTGCTACAAATTAAAGGATTACAATCTTTGTAATGAAAGGGCAACGAGAAAAACATCATGCAATAGCACAAATATCTTCAGCAATTGAACAGACACAAATTCCTGTATGCAAGACTTGCCAAAACAAGAAATGATAAAAAGAGAGGTACAAAAGAATATGCTATGGTGTAAGCCTTCAAAATCATTCTACTGCATCTATTTAAAAGCATTAAGTGTTACGGTGGACCAGAAAGACAACAACAAAGAATCCATGTAGCCGACCCCGTCTAGTATGGGAAAAGGCTTAGTTGTTGTTGTTGTACTAGATGAAGCATGAATTTTCATCAAAAGATATCAAGAACATAAAAAGGCTGTGCGTTAATCAAGCAATCAAATCATGCATACTCAAATTTTATTTCTCCTATGAAATAGCAGGTCCTGACACATAATTGCCATTGCCAGAACGAATCAATCAATGATAAAGCAAATGATCAGGACAAGATTATTCCGAAATATATATTGAACCTCATGAAGATCTGCCGAAGTTATAACATCGAAGTCTTTGGGGATTCTCTTCAAAATAAGATCCCGCACGCAGCCCCCGACGAGATAAACTTCATATCCTACAAGACGAAGAACCGAGTTGACAAATAAGATCACGAAACTTTTCTAAAAAAAACCTAGAAAGAGAACACAATATCGAATCCGGAACCACATTGGACACTAACAAATCCGACTACGAGCGAAGTACCTTTCTTTTGGAGCCCATTGAGCACCACCCTCGTCGGCCTCGCAATCATCGACGTCGTGATCCCTAGCTCCTTCGAGCTCAATTTCCTCCATTTCGGAGCCCCCGATCCACCTAAACTTCAAAATCAATAAACAAATCACTAAACGCCACAAGAACCAATCAAGCACCCAAAGCAATTGCCTCTAAAATAACAAATACCTAATCCCACGACGCATGAAACGCCCGAAATCGAGAGAATTTATCATAAATAGGACAAACTATGGAGAAGATATCGTCGGGAAAAACTTACCGGAAACTGAACCATTCCCGTCTGCCATTTCTCCATTGCGACCATTGTCTTCGACGAGAGCAGCTCTCTCCGCCCCAACTGCGGTTTCAACTATCGCACTGTGACGAAGCTGCGAAAACCGAAGACGACAGTGAGGAAAGGAGAGGAGATGGAATCGTTTCCAGCACGGGAAAGGGAAAAGTCAGACCTTGCGAGCACAGTAGACCAAAGGAGGGCGGAAGCCTAGATTGGATTTCGAAGCGATTCCCAAACAGGAGAACGCCATGAATCATCAACAACACTAGCAAGCGGAAACGGAATGCCCGGGGAAATCAAAATCCCTTCCGGAGGGAAACCCTACACTGCCAGTGGCTGAGCACGCGTATTTCTGGACCATATAGAAACGGACGTCAGGATATGGGAAAAGTGCACAAGTTGTGGGTCTCTTGGGAAATGTCTGTTCATTCATAAATCTGATGGGGTTCCAAATTTTCAATGTATCCGATTACCGATCCAAATTACCTAGCATGTATTATTATTATTATTATTATTGCTAACTTGATGTGAAAAGAAAAGGATTACGTTAACCTTTGGACAGGCAAACCTAAAACTTTTAGGCCCGATCCAATACAACTAACAACTAAGCCTTTTCTCATGTTAGATGGGTCGGTTACATGGATTTTTTGTTTTCACACAGTTCTATCACGTATCATGTTAACAGTTAACTCAAGATAAGCTATATCATTTTTTATTGTTTCTTTCCAATACTTTTGATCGTCTTCTACCTCTTTTAATACTTTCAAAATCTAGTTTTTCATACCTTCTTACATGTGCTTCTTTTAATCTTCTTTCTATATATTCAAACCATCTTAAACTATATTTACTTTTGTGGTTGTCTTGTGCATCTTTAGTACTTTCAAAATCTAGTTCTTGATACCTTCTTACAAGTGCTTTTTGTAATCTTCTTTCCATATGTTCAAACCATCTTAAACAACTAGAAACCCAAGTGACCTACCACTGATTGGCCACTGCTTGCCACGTGCTTTCTCTGGCATGGGGTCTGGCCTAGTCTGTTAGGGTCAAGGTTTGATGCAGAAGTGGATCCTTGTAACGTTGGGTCAGACCTACAAGATCCAACTAATATAGAGAGCAGCATAGGGGTTTATGCAATATGATGCGATCCACAATAAGCAATAACTAACCGTTAGACTTACAAGTTGAGGATCATGAGTTCAATATCCAGGGCGTGCATCCACATTATACCCAAAAGGATTCATGGAGTCAGGCCAGCAAGATGCAACTCCTATATAGAGCAGCGTATGGATTCATGGAATCCTATACGAAACTTGGATCCAACATGAGTTCCGATTTAGATACGTGGAATTAGATTATCAAAATGCATATTTTAACAGGCATGTATAACAACAACAACAACTAAGCCTTTTCCCATACTAGACGGGGTCGGCTACATGGATTCTTTGTTTCCACAGATCCCTATCGTGTGCCATGTTAGCAGATAACTATATTTTAACAGGTATGTGCACGATAATTATTTTTTCTTGGAGAATCCTGGCATAGAGTGTCTCATAAGTCCCCGTAGGACCCAAATTCAGATCTGATACCAATATCTATGTTCAAATTGGTCCTGTTTGACCCTGATCCAACTTAAACTGACTGACGAATTTGAGTTTGATAAACGAAACAATAGAGACATTGCTGATTTAAATTAGATTACAAAGATCAACCTAATGCATGGATCAGGCCATGGTCTATGAAAGTTTAGACCGAGTCTTGATTCAGCCAATCTCCAATTGCGATCTGCAAACTAATATTATGCCTTTTGTCGTACTTTCAGTTTGTCATTTGCATTTTTTTCTTAATGGAATCGATTATGGTTCTTCTAAGTCCTGCAGAGGCTGGACATGCCAATATAGATCTGATTTCAAAATTTTAGCATATATGTGATGTTGTGGAGTATGTAGTTATTAAGATATGGCCATTTCTGTTTTCATCTTTAGACTCAAACCCGATTGGTGTGGGTATATATAAGAGAGGGAGAAGTTGGTCCATACACACACCCATCCGTACTTAAATATACTTAAGGATCTCAACCATTCGATCTGCGAGATCAGTGGTTGAGAACCTTAAGTTAAAAAATCAAAAGTAATTGAATACTTTCACTTTTAAATTAAAAGATCTCAACAGTCAATTTTGTTTGCAAACATTTAACCATGTAAGGCTGTACTAATTTCTCTCTATATATATATACATATGCATATATATAGAGAGAGAGTGAGAGAGAGTGTGCTAAATGCATGTCTTTGAGTACTCTCTCTCTTTCTATAGTATATATATATATATATATATATATATATATATATATATATATATATATAGAGAGAGAGAGAGAGAGAGAGAGAGAGAGAGAGAGAGAGAGAGAGAGAGGTTGGTCCATGCACACACTCAATCTTATGTAAAAGAATCAAAAGTGATGGAGTATTTTTTCACTTTTAAATTAAAGATCTCAACCGTGGATCATGTTGATGGGAAGATTGAAATACACTTACAGGATTTCAACCGTTGGATCGGTGGTTGAGATCCTTTTAAGTCAAAAAATCAAAAGTACTTTGAGTACTTTTTTACTTTTAAATTAAAGATCCCCACCATCTATAATGTTGATCATAAAGTTGAGATCTTGGTGTTTTCTTTAAATATCTAACAATGTGAGCTGTACTAAATTTTCTATATATATATAATATATATTTGTGTGTGTGTGTATATATATATATATATACATATATAAGGCCCTCATGGATTGGCTCCATTTGACTCATGAAGATGCGCATATAAGAACAACCACACCGAAACGGATAAGCTTGCCACGGCTTGCAGAACAGTGTCTTTTACCATACCTCATATAGCATAACAAGCTAGAGCTCAACATGAACTATTCATATTTGGGTGTCATTAAATGTTCGAGAAAATTATACGATATATATGATTTTCACTTTTTAATCAAGGAAACAACTTTTTTTTAATGAGTTCAGCTCATCTAACCTGGTTTCGGTTTGGTTCATGTGGAGCTAAACATGAGGAAGATCTCGAGTTGACAAACAAGCCATGGAAAGCGAATTTGGCTCTAGATCCACTAGGCTGCTGGAGGTCTAACCCATTGAGTGCATTAACTATTTAGTTCTTCAGAGAACACTAATCGGACAGCTCGCACCTTAGAATTATAACTGGGCCAAATTGCTTGTTCAAAGTTGGGCAATGAGACATGGCTCTCCTTGCTAAGAGTGCGACTCGAATATGGACGTTCTAGTTGCAGGTCAAGAGTTCAAAACCAGGGTTGAAGCTCAGTTGAGTGAAATCGAGGCAGCCAATTCGCACGAAAAAAGTTTTAGATGTGCAGGAATGCCAGAAAACGCATTTACACCTTAGCCCTCGTATGAATACGTCCACCCCGGATTTAAGCAGACCTCGCCATTTCAAGATGATGAGGAGTTATGCATGCATGGTGCGTGCAACGAAACACCTTCATAAATAGCAATCTCACTAAGGGTTTGGTGTTTCGTGGGGATTTCAATACCTAGGTGTGCATTGGTAGCAGGTCTTGTCACCCACAGCTTGAGTATATATATATATATATATATATGTGTGTGTGTGTGTGTGTGTGCTTGTGTGTGTGTTCAAAAGTTTAGAATAAGTAAAAAGGCGTCAGGTAAAATCTCAAAAAAAATCCCAATACAGAGGGTTAGCCCATGTAGTAGAGCTCTTCAATTCCACTTCCATGTGGAGGTGGTGAGTTTGATCCCCAGGATGTGCATGTGTTCGTATTTCAGCTTCCCAAAGTAACAAAGAAAATAAAAATCTTACATTTAAATGAAGAAGATTGATTATGAAAACAGTAAAAATTAAAATTTTAAGAATAAATCTCTTAAAATTTATGCAAAATACAATTGATTATAATTGATCGAAATAGAAAAAGGAGGAACCCACTTATTACTTTTCTCTCCATTTTGGTGAAGAAAAACAACATTTTTTTGTCACTACAACAACAACTAAACCTTTTCTGGTACTAGATGGAGTTGACCACATGGATTTTTTGTCTTCGTAGAGCTCAATCATATTTCATGCTAAAAGTTAACCCAACATAAGCTAGATAATTCTTTATTATTTTTTTCAACACTTTTGTGGTTTTTCTCTTCTTTTTTAACATCTTCACAATCTAGTTTGTGATACATTCTTGTGGAGCTTTCTTTGATAGTCTTTCTATGTGTTCAAACCATCTTAAACGATTTTCTCTCACTTTATTATCTATTTTTGTCACCCTTAATTTGTTTTAATAACCTCATTATATATACGGTCTTTCTTTTGTGATCATCCATCTATCTCGACATCTTCATTTGTCATAAACATCTTTCGTATATGTTTAATAATTAACTTCCCAACACTCATAAAGCTTTTATCACTAATCTTAAGATAAATTGATTGATGTCCATACCAAACTATCTATCTAAAACCAACAAAATTGAGTGTGAACATCCACGTAAGAACCAAATCAGTCAGGGTCTTTTAGCAAGCTGCAGTCACATCTTTAATACCAAAAATAACAATTACAACAACAACTAAGCCTTTTACCATTCTAGATGTGCAGCTAGATGGATTTTTTCTTTTAATAGAGCCTGATCATGTACTATGCTAGTAGTTAACCCAGCATAAGCTAGATCATTGTTTATCGTTTCCTTCCAATATTTTTATGATCTTCTTCTTTCTCTTTTAATATTTTCACAATCTATTTTCTAATACCTTCTTACCAAAGCTTTTTTTAGTCATATTTTTATATGTCCAAACAATTTAAACAATTTTGTTTCGTTTTATAATCTATTGGTGTTACTTTCAATTTGTTTCTAATAACCTCGATATGTATATGTCTCTCTTTATATGATCATTCATTTATTTCAACATATTCATTTCTATGAAGGATATCTTTTGTACATGTTAATACTTAAGTGTCCAACATGGGGAAACATAAAACTTGTTCTTTTGTCAAAGCAAAGAGCACTTTTGCTTTATTTTAGTAAGTAAATTTGTTTATAGTTTTCAGTCTTTGACATGCCAACAATGGCTCATTCTTTCTTTCCATGTCATTTTAACAATTTAGCACGTTGGGATTGTAGGGTTCTACGGATTTAGATTACTAACAATTGGTAGCCAGAGCATCAAACGTTAAAACGTTAAGGATAATTTATATTTTATAATTTTAGGCTCGCTTTTTTGCTTAAATCAGTTAAAGGTAATGAAATTAGGGTTTGCTTTTTAATTGAATATATTAAAGCAATAAAGAAATTAGGGTTTGTTAAGGATCAGGTCTGCGGCAGCCTTCTAAGAGAGGCAGAATGAGGCAGCCAGCAAGCGCGACAGTGGCGTTTTCAGCTTGAAAGAAAAAGGTGCCGGCAGCGACCAGCCTGTTTCCAGGCATTTGGTGGTCACTGCAGGCAGCTCAGACAGGGCACCAGCAAGGGCCACTGGCCGCTATCGCCACAGGAAGCAGCGTTTTTAGGGTCGAACCCTAATCTGTTAAAGAGAAAAGAAAAGGGAATGTCAACGTGGCTGCTACCAGGCGTAGCTGAAAGCCAGCAGGACAACCACCAGGCCGCGGCTGACAGGCCGACGAGGTGGCCAGCAAAATGGCGACAGCGGCGGTTTTTCAACAGGCATGGCTTTCTTCTGATGCACGGAGCCGTCGAAGATGCTCCGACAGATATGAGTGGTCATGGCATTTCTCAATTTATCATCTCACTAGCGCAAATCTCCCCACAATAAAATGTAATAAGACATTTGATAGCAGAGGATCTCTCTCTCTCTCTCACACACACACACGCACACACACACAACAAACACGCATGCACGTGCACACGCAACACCAGAGATTTATTGTGATTTTCTTGCTGAAAAGGCAGACTAGATGACTGAGCACTGAATGGACCAGATAATTCTCTACGGTTTTACTAAAACTTCTACACATGGTATATCCGGTGTTCGGATAAAGAGCAGTTTTTACTATTATTTTGAACTTACCACCATCCTTTTTGTGAAGTAATGGCACCGAGCTAGGTGAAAACAAGCTACTCATGAAATTAAACTCAAAGTTGCGATAAGTTCCACCTTTTCACCGAACTCCTGCCTTGTATTGATTGCTGTGCATGAAGAAAAGACTATACAGTTTCTTGTCTGGTGGTACAAACCAAATATGTCACACCATTCATACATGATCTCAATTTAATTAATGTGTTTTTGCATTAACATGTTGCAATAAGGAGATAATGTCCAAAATATGGAATAAACAACTGCTGTTGCGATTCTCCCACCTAGTTTGGGAATTGGCTTGCTAACTTTGTGTGAATTTCTTGTTAAATTGTGAAAAATTAAAAAAAGAAGAAAAATATCATACAAGTGTTTAAAAGAAATAATAAAAGATGATATAATTTATGTTGAAATAATTGCTAGTATAACATGTGATCAAACTCTATAGAAATAAAGAATCCATGTAGCGAACTCCATTTAGCATAAGAGGTTGTTGTAGGTTGTTGTATTGGTTGGTTAGAAAATCCTCGAGCACAACTAAACTTGTGAATTGTTGATGATGTTACAGGGTGCTCCCTCCCTTCCTTAGTTGATAGGCAGCTCTTTGGTTCTTGAGGCCCTGTTGCTCAGACAAAAAGAAAGTCATCTCTTTCTCGAATAGCTCCATTTTTTAATGTATGTTATCTGAAAAACATTTGCCTTGGAAGTTTTCTACTTCGACGAGCCGGCGTCGAAGTCCCAAACCGATACCTTTGCTGTTAGACCTTAAGGTCTAAAGTGGGTTGGGCTCAAACAGACATGACACCAATGAGAATCGAACCCAACACTGTTGATATATGATGTCAAAGACGAGATCAACTCGATGGTAAGACCTTTAAGTTCGTCTTCTCAAAAGAAAGTTTTGCATGTTGTTTAACATAGAACCCTTAAAACAAGACCAGGTAATTCTCAACTCCGGTTTAAAGAAAAACCCTCTCAAGTTTCTTATAAAGAAAATAAAACTGTAGGTACGTCCTCAATCAAATTTTAAAGATCCTCTGACAGTGGATCCTGACATGGTGCATGCAAGACATGGTGCTACTCACAATCACGGCCCTACCTTCACATAGTCATATCATGTCAATTTACGTGTCTTATTGAGAAAAGTTCTTAACTTCCGTATTTTTTACTGAACATACCAATAGTCCACGTGAAGGCCGTTCTCTGTTGACCACTTATTTCTCCCTTATAGCAAAAGAGAAAGAGAACAACACACGATCTCTCTCTCACACACACATACACACCAGACATGTATGTATGTATGTGTCTCTGTTTTCGCAAACTTAGACAAGTTTTTGGATAAAGCAAACTTCATTAGGTCAATCCAGGTGAAGCAATCCATTTAGTTTCCAAATTTTTTTTACCAACTGTATAAACTTTTTCCAGTTTTTCCGGATTTCAGGTGAGACTGCAACCTTGTTTCGCCTATGAATTATACGCCCGTATATATATATATATATGTGTGTGTGTGTGTGTGTGTGTGTGTGTGTCTATATGGGATTGTGTTGTATGTTTGTATGTATGTGGGTGTCGGCATGTTTCAAAGAAAATGACTGAAGATAAGGTGTGGTGAAGAGGAAAGATCGGAAAGTGAATGAATTACCAAGAACGTAGAAAGCGAGCAAATGGAATTTAATAGGAGTCGGAATGGTGTTATACGGCTGCTTCATGTTAGGTGATATATAACGTACGTGCATGTTACAGAGCTTTCCTTGTTGTACGTTAGCGAGAAGTGTACACGCAAGTTCGTGCATGAGTAATACCCACGTAGCGATCCTCCTTACCAAAGGATGATCACTACGTTCTTGCCAAGTTGCCATGTTACATGAGTACTATTTTTTCCAACTTTTTACGAACTCTTGCATGATTCACAATGAGGATTCATTCATGGATTCACCTCTCTCTCTCTCTCTCAAAAATCGCCATCTGCATAAATGGGGTGCAGTTAAATGAAAGTTAAAGCAAAACGAAGTTTTTTTTTAACCTGATTCAGGACATGCATGCATTGCACCAATATTGTTCTTCAACGTGATAACTTTTATGGTTGTGTAGAGTTTGAAAAGTTTTCTCGAGTTGATCTTTTCTTCCCAGTTCTTTTGGTGAGGAATGGGTCCGGAGCCCAAAACAACAAAAGAAATTATGAGAGAGAGAAAGAGACGGGGAGGCATGATAAGACCGCAGAGATAATCCCTAGAACAGGAAAATATCTTCTGCCCCATATGTATTTGGACTCCTACCACATGCTCAATATTGATTAATTCTGCAATTGCATTCCTAGAGTGAGGAGCTAAAATCTGAAAACAGTCAGTGTGAGACTTCTAGAGAGAATTTGCTGGTTAGTAGTTTCTTTTGCTAATTTCAAGAATATCGTTGTGAAGGGAGCAGTCCTTTCACTTCCCATTCCTCAGAGGACGTTCCAATTTTAATCCAAGCGCTGGCAAATCTGGACATAGAATTGGATAAGCGTATAGTTCTTTCCTTTTCAATAGAATCTATTGTTGCATCTTTCTATAATACATATGTAACTAATTAATTAAATCTCAAGGAACGAAGAGTATCAAACTCTTAACCACAAATTTAAAACATCTAGTGAATGTTGAGAAGTTGATGTGAACAAAGCTCATCAACTGCATGCTGTTCATGTCGTCTCATGCAAGTTCAAGCACCTTGAAGTGGATTCATTGTCAATTTATACAAAGTTATATGACCCAGAAAACCTGTCGAAACATGAAGATTCTGAACTAACTCGACCGAGCACAGTGATTTGGCCAGTGGATCACTAATAAGCTTGATTTTCCCGATCCATCACTTCAACTCGCCGGATATGCCAGCTATGATCTCTGCTGCTACTGTAAATCTATATTGCATAGATATCTTTTACCACTAGCATCCTTCTTTGCGTTTCTCGTATGTTTGTTGACTTCATGTCCTTCAGTAATTAATAAAATATATGTATGCCATTAGCAGTAGCCACTCGCCATTCTCGCCGGCCGCATCTCACCTCTTATATCCATTTTCCATCATGGTAAGTACAGTTTAACACAGTGCCTTTCTTGTGCACATCGCCCTATATCCATTCACATTAATTTTACATTGCATCAATCATATGCATAGTCACATCGCATAGAAGTTCACGATGGGATACGTTTTTACTACGTTAACGTCCGCCCATACTAAAACAAAAGCAAACAGACAGAGAGAGAGAGTCTGATAAATGCAGGTGCAGTGTGAGGTTGACGTAGCGTTATAAGTGTCAACGGTCTGGCCGTCTTCTCCGCGGGTAACTCGTGTTCATGGTGCCAAGTAATCACGTTGATTGCCTCCGACAACCATCGGCATTTCCGGATCTGTATAATAATCATCACAGAGCCATTAACCTAACTTGCAAATTAATCACTGTACGTGGGATCCACCATACTGGAGCAAATGGATCGGGCCCATTTTGGATCTATGAATTGGTGAGTCCGATCTCAACCCTTCATCTTTCAATCCCCATCCAAAGTGGAATTTGGATAAGCATAGGGGTGTCAAACGTGTCGACACGACATGATCTAGGTGAGTCCAGGTCCGGCCATCTCCATTGGAATTGCCTACCTTTCATTCCTGAACCTATGACCCATTGGATCTACAAGAGAAACCAGTTCCACTCAAATCTTTGAAGTGGTGTGCAATTTGTTCAAAGATTTCTTGTCGCATATATATATATATATATATATATATATATATATATATATATATATATATATATATATATATATATGTAGAGAGAGAGATTGAGGAGGGGGAGGGGGGAGAGGAAAGAGGGAGTCTTAGCTGCATAATGTTATTTGGTGCTATATACACACGTATATATGTATATAGTAGTTATGCATGAATAGCGAATTCGAGTAGAATGCTATGGTCGTTATCAAGATTGACTTGTACATGGATCTGGATCTGGATCAGAACAGGGTTCTTGTAATATAATGCCAGGTCTTGAACCATGTGAGGTATTGTTATAAAGTACAAGCATTCTTGTCTTGACGTATTTGACTTTACTTCACGGTGAATTCCACAACAATGGTTTTCTTTTATCCTGGAGGATCGATTTCCAGGCTTGATTCAAACATTCAAAAATATGGCTGCACACTTGATTCAAACATTCAAATATGGCTGCACACAAGATCCTCATGGGCTGGAAAATCGTTGAAACTCATGTATAAAACGATGCTGCAAAAAGCCCTAGATTAAAAGGAAAACCATTAATAATTCTCGAAAAAAGTATTATTTCCCAATACGAGCCTTCTATAAAACTGCTCATTATACCTTTTATGAGAACCATTAATTTCAAAAGACACTTATTTTACGAGGATGGAACTTTGGAACATGGTTAATAGTCTTTTTCTTTGTCATCCCGTTTCAGATGAATCGGAGTGACTTAGTTATGCTACACCTGTCACCGTATTTTTCGACACTTTCAGAGCTCATCACTTGAGAACATATTTTCTGGGTTTTCTTTTATTCTCCCTCTTTGTTCTTATACGTAGTATCTTACTAATACTATACCTATCACCTTCTTCCTTTTTTTATGTCTTTTTTTATTATTTTCTATATCCTTTTTTATGTTTTTTCTTCTTTTATTTTTTATATCATTCTAAGAAAAAAAGTAGGGTGACAGGTATGACATTAATAGCATATTGTGCAATAGAGGGCTGAAGGCTCGGTTGCTACTCTGTGGTGTTCGATTTTCGTGTTTTGGTAATCTCAACAGGTCAATTTGGTTTGTTTAATTAAAACCAGCAGGAGAAGCCTTGTGCAACTCAAATAATCGAACTGAACTGAACTGAACAAACTCGGTTTGGTTCAGTTCAGTTATGCTACCTCATGTATTTCAGTTTGGGTTCGGTTTGGATCCGATTAGGACAATGGTTTTCTGGTTAATTCGGGGATGATGGACAATTCCAAATCATGGAGTGTGAGAGGTGGACCAAGACTTTGGATCCGATCCGCACATTGAAAAATATCTCTTTTAGTTCAGTACTTTGATCTGAATATCAGTTTTAAGAAGAGATTGCTGGAACTATTAAAATATAGAGACACTTAGGTATTATGAGTGTTTCCAACACGAAGCCGGGAAAATGGTGTGCTGTGGTCTTAATTCGAAATGCATGTTAGGGCTGTGGTCAGATCTGGATTTAACTCTTGAATTGGATTCAAGCATTTCGGTCATGTTGTGACATCGACACCCCGTTGCCATCATCAGGTTTGGATTCTTCTTCCAACATCTATTTGTCCTCATTTTTTTTGGTTTGGATTTGTTATTGTATGTTTCGAGTCAGACCCAAATAGGAAATTTAAATTGGACCCACTAATTGAAAGTTATACCCGATATTTTACAGTCAATCAGATCCGACCCGTTTTGAGTTACTTTCGACACTTGGAGCAAATTTTGGATTTTCTTATGAAGACGAAACTTGTGACGAAGAGAAAGGGTTGGAGTTAGGTTGGGGCGCCAAAGCAGACCTAACCAACTGTTCCAAAATAGTAACTGAAACCAATAAAAAATTGGATCCAAAATGGGCTGCCACATATTTTATTATTTTTGTGGGGTAACCCTTATTAAGAACGGTGTTTCCTCTGCATGAGAAAAAGGCTATATGCGTTACACGGCTGCTGCCCCATTTCTATATATAGATTTGATTTCTAAAAAACAAGGTATATAAAAAACAAGGTATATATATATATATATATATATATATATATATATATATATATATATATATATATATATATGTATATGTGTATATATATAGAGAGAGAATGAGAGATGCTATACCATCATTCATACATACAAAGTACAAGATATAATTTGTACTTTTGCTTTATGAATAACCTTTTTTCTTTTTAATCTAAACCATTCGATCAAAGAAGAATATATATATATATATATATACATACATATATAAAATGGTAAATGTGCACCCACCTATGCTTAAACATTTTTACCATTCGAGCGGCTTGATCAACTATCAAGATTTAAATTTAAAAAACAAAAAATATCATTATACTCTTTGTACTAACTAAATGCTTTGCAAATTCATACTCTCATAGATATTGTCGATTGAATTGTAAAAATATTTAAGTGAATTTAAATATGAATGAGTATACATATGGAGTATGCTCTCTCTATATGTGTATAGATAGAGAGAGAATGGAAAAGGCTAGACTCTTATTATGCTATTCTTCTTGACAATATAAACTGTTCATATTTTTTATCCGACGGTTCAAATTAAAAAAGGAAGAATTCAAAATAGTTTTTTCATAAGACAAAAAGTATAAAATATATTTTACACTTTGTCTAGTATATATATATGTGTGTTGCAAGTGTATACACACACATCATCATCTCTACAATTTTTAGCGAATTATCACTCCCTATCCCCAAAAAATACACCTGCTTATGTGTCCATATGTATTATTTTTGAATACCCAAAAAATAATTGTCGGCAGAAAAGTGCCGAAGAGAGTCTCATTATGGTAATTCTTAGGGCTCCCAAATGAGAAGATATGTTTATTCTTGCAGCCATCTCTCTGCTCTGCAATGGCTTATGTACGACGCAAACATGCATACTTCAAAGCAGCTAGTGTAGCTCTCTCTCTCTCTCTCTCTCTCACACACACACACACACACACACACGAACCATTAAAATTAGTTGGATAAATGAGAAAGGTATTGCTTACAGTTGAATCCATGTGACTGTAATACGCAGCCTGCAGTAAAGTTGGCAATAGTACAGAGCCCTTGGTATCACCGTGGACTATTTTCCCCAAGCCAAAAGTTTTTCTAGATCCTTACTGCTCACAAAGGGCACTACATAAGCATTGGAAGAAGAAAGAACAACAGTTTTGGAATGCCAATTGCATTAGATGACAATGACAATTATATGACCTTTTATTCAGCTCATGTCTTCACATGAGCCCACAACGTGCTGATTGATTATTTAATTATGAAATTTTTCATAGTTTTACTTAGATAAAGTATACTTCATTTGTTATGATATCATATCATCCTTTTTACACTTTCTTAGTGGCGGGGAACAATAAATATTAGTGAAGAATTCAATTATAGATGTACTAATTGGCCACCAGCTATATTACATTTTGTTGATAATGGAAGGCAATAAATTCAAACTGGGTTATGATGAGAAGCACTTGAAAAACCTCTTCTGAATTTTCCTATTTTGGGCCTGTGGGTATAACAATGTAATGGTAGTCAAGCTAAAAACCGTATGGAGAGAGAATTCGAGAATCGAACCCGAACCAAATTATATCAGGATAACTAAAGTAAAGCAAACCAAGATGGTATGGTTCAGTTCGGTTGACTGATTCACTCTAAATCATTGTGATCAATAGATGCATGAAATCAATGCTAACAATAAATACGTTTTTCACCTAACAACACGAAACCAATTTGAAATACCAAAATGCACCAACTCGAGCACAAAGACTGAACCTAACCACCATATTGTGATATACAATTTTTTTCTCCTCAATTATGGTGATTTAGTGAAAGATATGTGGAAGAATAAGACTCAGTGATAGACTTATAATACTCATTTTTTTATGTCTAATAAATTATATAATCTCAAATTCAATGAATTTTATTTTCTTTGCTTTCTCCAATTTCATGAGAAATATTGATTATTTTGAGGTTTCCTTAATTCATTGGTTCTTCAATTCAACTGTTTTTCTTTTCTCCATGTCAAATATAAATTGATAATACCTGAAACGTGTGAAGTTTTAAAAAATGATGCCAGAATCATGCCGTAAGGTGTGCATTTGCAAGAGAGAGAAAGGAAAGGGATGGTGTTAGGGTATTTGGGTATTTTGGGAAAAAGGTACGTGGATAGTGAAAAGGGTGTGCATATAGTAATTATGTCAAGTAAAAGTTTACTTTTTGAGTGAATAAAAGTATAGTTTACATGATGTGAATGCGCGCGAGAAGCCAGCAGCAGAATGATCGGTTGAACAAATGCTAGGGTTGCTTCCTTCTAGATCACCACAGCACAGCTTTATTATTTAAGGGAGAGTGGGTTGATCGATTCTATCGCAAAGATCCGAAGCATGTCTGCATAATATAAGGAAAACGCAGACAAAAGAAAATTCAGACAATTAATAGATTTGCTTATTTAATTTGTTAATGTGGCACCCAAATGTTATAAATATCAATTACATTGACAAGATAGATCATGAACAAGAATGACATTAGATATCACTTCTGAAAAATTATCTGCTGCCTTTCATATATATATATATATATATATATATATATATATATATAGAGAGAGAGAGAGAGAGAGAGAGAGAGAAGAATCTAACTCGCATGCCTATTTCATGCACATCTCATCTCCATCATTCAATCGAAGAAATAATGATTGAGATCACAAAACAAAAAGCAGCCATGTCAATCGCGTATAACCTTTTAGATGTTGATGCATGGTTTGCTATACTCAACATTAAGAGTATGAACGAAATGGTTTTTATCTCAGCTCGATTGCTTGAGCAGCTCATGTTGATTGTTTTTAGGTGGCACGAGTGAATTGTAAAATTTGTAAGAAACTTTGGAAAAGCATGAAAGTTACGCCATTCAAAAGGAATGAGTGGGCTTGAGTGAGCACGTGTTAGTGTGGGCAGGATCCAATTTTCATATATATATAGATAGATAGATAGAGAGAGAGAGAGAAACCACCAAGTACAGTGAAAAAAGTGGTTCAAAACTATTGGTTTTGGTTCTCTCCTAACAAGAAACTGAAATCAAACAAGGACTGAACTGGTTATGGTTTCATTTTGTGACTGATGGTTCTGGCTTGAGTCCTAAATTACTTGGAACCAGAAAATATAAAAAGATTAAAATATTATAAAAGAAATGGAAATGGTGGTTTGAAATCACTAGTTCTGGTTCCGCTTCTATGGAAGGTGGAACTGAAACAGAATTGGATGCTCCCTGGTTATGAGTTCAATTACAGTAGTCATTTCTATTAAAAGCGACAAGTCAAAACTATATATATATACACACATATCTTAGGTGCAAAATAATGTTTGACACAATCTTTTACCAATACTTTTGATCTACGACATTAATGGTAGAGATTCAAATCATTTTGCATATATGGACTCACACTTTGCATTTATAGACCCATGTGCATCAAATACAAGTACACAAATCAATGGTATATTTGATTCAAATTGCTACCGTTGATTTTAATTATTAGTCGATAGATATGTTTGTAAAAGATTATGCGATCAAACACCGTATAAGACTCCTTTTCTCTCTCTCTCTCTCTCTCTCTCTCTCTCTCTCTCTCTCTCTCTCTCTCTCTCTCTTTATAGAGAGAGAGAGAGAGAGAGAGAGAGAGAGAGAGAGAGAGAGAGAGAGAGAGAGATGGTTCTGTGGCGGTATTTTTTCAAGCACCCAAAAACTGATGAGTGGTCATTTCTGTGTTTTTGACTTGGAGCTACATAAGATTCTATAAAGATTTTAGTGATTTATGGCTTCATTGCATAATTGACTTATCAGCTCACAACTCCCTATAAGATAACAACAAAAGAAGGGCTATAGTTAATTCAACGGAAGCCGAATGCTTAAGCGTGGTTCGGACATTAAAAGGCTGCTGCTCTTAAGGAAGATCGGTTCAGAGGAAAGGAGAAGAAATCCGGTTAACTTCTTCGAAAGACTGCAACTCGTTGTTCCCTTCACATCACTTTTTAATTAATGAGAGGCCGGCTTTTGCTATGTGATGGTACCCTTCACTACCCTGATCCTTCTTAATGGTGTTCCTGCCCTGTAAGGCACTGTAACTGACATCTCTCTCTCTCTCTCTCTCTTGAGAAAGGACCAGCACATCTAGGTTGGAAGGGATTATTTAGTAAGAATCCATTTTTAAATCATCAAAATTTGACGCGTGGCAGTAATTCTATAGGGACTTCAAACACTTATGGTTCTTAAACTCTTGACTTTTAAATTTTCATAATTTTGTTGACATATGTAACAATCTAAAAAGCTGTTGCCATTAAATTAAGGGTGTAGAACCCATTCTACAGAATGTTTTAAAGACTCGGATACGAGCCGAATCCAATCTAAAGCGATATATATTAGTTCAATAATGGTCAGAGAATAAAACTCAGATGCAATGAGCATTAGTTTAAATTTTAGGACGTGTGTACGTTAAAGTACTGAGTTCTTAATATTCCATATATTTTAATTTTGTTCTATTAAGCAGAAAGCCTTTGTTTCTAAAATTATTTCATCACATTCAAAATTCTTTAATTTCTTATCTCATAAAATGTATCAACACTGTGACATTTATAAATAACATGCACAAGGTATTTCATCTTTAATACACTTTTTCAGATCATTCATAACTAAAATAAAAATATGTGATAATACCGATGTTAACCTGACACAGCCTCCTCTGTGAAAGGGGGGTATTATCTGTTTTATATAGTTGAATGCAAACATGGCTGACAAAGAAGGACCTTCATGTAGCACAACGAGCAAGTGATTACCTGGCTAGCAAGTCGACTCACAAGTTGAAGCTCATGAGTTCAACACCTGGGGTTGTGCATCTACTCCTGCCTCCCATTATAATGAAAAAAAAGAAGATGATCTTCAAGTAAATGAGACAATATTTGTATAATATAATAGGATGTTGTGAAAATTAGCTTTTTACTCATCCATTTAATTTGTGACAAATAGACTATGGGCTCAATAGTTCCTTTTTGTTCAGATTTTTGTAATAATGACAGTGCATCAACAAACATGGTTGAAGTACTAGCGGATGGACCACGCAAGACGAGTAAAATGGATTTTTTATTCGGTCTGGTCTTTTTTGGAATATGGAAATACAATAAAGGAAAGCTCAAGTAAAAAAATATAAAAACTAGATTATAAAAATACTAAAAGAGAAATTTAAAGATAAAAAAATAATAATAAATAATAATAAATGGTTTTTGTTATATTGAGTTAGATCTATTAACATGACACATGATCTAGCTCCATAAAAACAAAGAACACCATGTAGACGACCCCATCTAGTATGAAAAATACTTAGTAGTTATTGTGAGGCCTTTTATGTAGAAATGAGCCAAGCTCATCGATTGCCAAACAACCTATGTTTAAGAACAGTTTGTCTTTTCATATAAATCAAGTTAAACCAAGCTAAGGGAGAGATTTTCATAAGTACCATAAATAAAAAATGGTTTTTCATTCACATAAATCATTTATTTCTTCAAAATTCAAAAGAGAAAGGCTAAACCTTCATAGATTAGAGCGAATCAGGTTGGTCCATATCGATATGGGTTGAACTGATCTATAGAAAAGACAGATGCAAGCATGATTGGGAAGAGCTCAAACACGAGCCCAAATGGTCACAAATGAGTTCGACTCTAGGTCATTTTATATGAATTGTTCGTAATTGTACGAACACGAGATAGATGGTATTGCAAATGAGCTGAACACGAGCAGACTGCATTCAGTTTGTTCAGCTCGTTTACCAGCCCTAATAAGGTTTGGATTGTTTTTCTTTTTCTGTTAGTTTTGTTTTCATCCAAACTTTGTGTTTTTAAAATTAAGAGTGAAGAAACTTCAAATTCCACTTTTTCGAATAAATTGATTGAATCACTCAAAAGATGAACACATCTACAGAAGGGCCACTGTTACAATTTGTAGAAATTCAAAACCACAACTAATGTTTCAAAGTACCTAGGCACCAGTCCATTTACCATATTTCTTACATATAATGATATATAGAGAGAAAGAGAAACTCATATATGATACTGTACTTAGGTGTTAGCATATTCAAACAAATGTCCTGCACAAATTTTCTGTGCAAGCATATATCTTAATATCCATTTTGGGTACTAATTGGTGCTTACATATCCAAATAAATCTCAACCATAAAACACTTACTTAAAAAATAAATGGTCTTTAGTTTGAATCTTTGTGAAAGCAATGGTGTATATATATATATATACATATATGTATATATATATGTATATGTATATATATGTATATGTATATATATATATATATATATGTATATATATATGTAGAGAGAGAAGATGTTTAAGTTGCTGCTGCATAACGGTGCTTGGTGTGCACAAACATTTCTATTATTGACCGTGGAGATTTGAATAAAATGGATCATTATATCTTTGAATTTTTGCATGTAATGTATTGTGTACATAAATGCAAAGTGATTTAAATCTCATCATAAAAATAACAACTAAGCCTTTTCTCATAATAGACGGGGTCTGTTACATAGATTCTTCATTTCCACAAAGCCCTATCATGTGTCATGTTAGCACTTAACTCACAATAAGCTAGATCATTCTTTATTGTTTCTTTTCAATACTTTTGTAGTCGTCCTCTACTTTTAATACTTTCAAAATCTAGTTTTTAGTACCTTCTTCTTACATGTTGTTCTTTTGATTTCAAACCATCTTAAACAAAATAAAACAATAGAAATATTTGTGTAAGATTATATACCGAGCAATTAAGATGATATATATATATTATATTTCTTTAGAGATTTACCGTTTCTCGTACTCCTTTTTCATTTTAGTTTGTGCATAGTTTCTCGGTGATTGCTCCAATTAGGAGGACAACAGAACCTAAATAAAAGCAGCTTTAAACATCCCATCTTTTATCAGTATTATATTTATAATAATCACATATAATCATCAATCGTTGATAATAAATGCAACCAGAATGCAGTTCTGTTACGGCATTAATAGTATCTAGTCGAGACAAGTAATGAAACATGTCAGCATCAAATTCGGCATTTATATTAGTTTAAATAAATTCCCTGCAGAAAACTGGAAAGAAGGGGATGTAGGTACAGTACAAGAGGCTCTTCAATGATCTACTATCCCTCTTCATAAAAAAACAAACCAATCAAATAATACAATTATCTCTAATAACGAACTTTGTCATGAACACCAAGAAGGAAAACTACTAACAAGACCAGTCAAACATATAAAGATTTGTTTTCATGAGATTAAGTACTGCCGTTTCTTTCTCTGCTTCTCATCTTTATAAAGACCTTTCATCTTCCTCTCGCAAACCCAACTTTCCCTGATTACCATTCAAACACTCTCTCGCTCTCTCCCCCCCCCCCCCAACACACACACACAGAATTTCCAACAATGTCGGCCTTTCAAGACCACCCTTTTCTAGATTTTGCTATTCATGACAACATTAAGCCATTTGCTTTTGATGGCATGATGGATGACTCCTATGTTCCTCATGCATATAATGACATTAACTTTATGAACCAGCCTGTGAAGACAGAAGAAAATATTCAACGGAAGAAGGAAGAGGAATCTGAGGAAAGGTGCAATCACGGTGACGACCAAAAATCTACGGAGACCAAGAAAAGGAACTCCAACGTCAAGGTAAAACCAAGACACCGGAAACGGAAAATGATACAAAATTAGAGAGGAATCCATGGCCTCTTTTTGTGGGTGTTTGAAAATCTAACTATTGAATTTTGTAGGGAACAACGAATGGGAGCAGGAAAAAAGCAAAGGTTACTGTTAAAACCAAGGAAAAGGACGATGAGAACTCAGGCAAGGGCTATATTCATGTGAGAGCAAGGAGGGGTCAAGCAACTGATAGTCATAGCCTTGCAGAGAGGGTAATAATAGGCTGCACAATCTATTTTATCTTAAAGAGATCAACTCTTTGCTAATGCTTTTTATTCTTATACTTATTTTAAGGTAAGAAGAGAAAAGATCAGTGAGAGGATGAAGATGTTGCAGACAATTGTTCCTGGTTGTGACAAGGTTTGTAAAATCAAAGATATCTTCAGGTTTTTAGCACCACCAGCCACTAAACTCCTGGAAAAGGGGTCGACTCGAATTAACCTTCAAGTTTAAGGTCATGAGCTCGATACCCAAGAGGTGCATCTGCTAGGGGTCCGGGGACTAACCCCAGTATATGATCAGGTTTCTTTCTTTTTCTCCCTGTTAGAAATTTCTTTCGCCTATGCTGCTGTTGAACAGGTTACAGGTAAGGCCCTCATGTTGGATGAAATAATCAACTATGTTCAGTCCTTACAAAATCAAGTAGAGGTAACAAGTTGTAGATTTTACTGCGATTTTTTATCAAATTTTACTGTTTCTATACCTCAGTAAATTGAAAATTTTACCTTTTATTGAAGATTAAAATTGAAATTTTATACTTCTATGAACCTCTAGTTTCTGTCAATGAAGCTTGCTTCAATGAATCCTATGGTGTACAACTTCAGCAATTCCGACGTCTACGAGATTAAGCCAGAGGTAACATCTTCAGTGGAAATTCTCTTCACTAAGTTATAACTTTCTCCGTCTTACACTGTCCTCTACTCTACTATTGTGCTATGCAGAACATATCTGTACCACTGCAAGCTCTTCAGTCTGAAAGAATTTCCGGAGTTGTTGATTCGACAGATATTCACATTTCAAACGATCTCGCTGATATCTCCTTGTTAAACATTTCAGATTATTCTCTTTTACTTCATGACCAGAATCAAAACTCTGTTTCTCAGGTATGAAAAATAAGGGAACTATAAGCACCTTCAAATACCATAATTTATTCCCGAAGCTAGGAAAATAAGCAAATAATGCGAACAAATTTACAACTTTAATATGGTTTTACTAAAGGGCAATATGGGGTCTTAAACAGATAATGGAGAACCAGACATTCAGGTTCACTGATCAAGCATCACTCATGGGTTTGTTTCAGTAGATCTTGCTCAAGAACGGTCAGTAGCATCTATTCACAAAATCTAGTGCTATTCTGAGTCTCTTTCCCGTCACAGTTCATATAATCTTTTATTGGGTTTTCATTATTTTGATAGATTTTCATTTATTTAATGCAGTTCTTTCAAGAGAAGACATTCTACGACCAAGCTCAGCAATTTCAGAGAGACCCCACTTGAAAATAAATTATATGGCTCCCAAAAGTTTCAATGAGAGGGAGCATCTTCACCTGAACATCCAGTGCTGTCCTGGAAGACACTGAATGCGAGAGAGAGAGAGATGCAGCAATAAGAAGACTACGAAGCCAAATAAACTGCTCTCTTTTTTTACCTTTTACCCTCTTCCCCTTTTGTCACTTTACCATTCTTATCAGTCTAGACATGAGATGACTATCTCTCTCTCTCTCTCTCTCTCTCTCTCTCTCTCTCTCTCTCTCTCTCTCGCTGTGTGTGTGTGTGTGTGTATGTGTGTGTGTGTGCATGGTTATGGTTATTGGAGATTGACGCGTTCTTCTCCCTCATTGATGTACTATATTTGCTTGTACTGTAAATTATAGTGATCTAGAGAGAGAAATATATAGAAACAAGTGCATACTTTGCTTGCTTGTCGTCTAGACCTCAGTTTACATTGCCAACAAGTTCCTTTCAGTTTTCCAGCACAGAAGATTGAATGTCGTGACTCAGTCTACATGTTCATCACCCCTCCAGAGTCGAGATTGCTCTAAGCAAATATTTAATTTTGTGATTGTGAACCTTTGTCGTCATATGTAATCATTAACTTAAATAACCAACAAAAGAACTCTTAAGATGTTGAGAATTTCAGTAGATTTTTTTTCCCGGAGTTCTTTCACAGAAAAATCTCACTAGATTAATTTAAACAGATTTCATCATCTTAAAAACTTTTAAGCATATGATTTGTCACATTTTTATTTCATTTAATTCCTCACTTTTTACCTGTTTTCCTACCTTTTCACATATTTATTAAAAAAGGATATGACATTTAAATTTTTAGAGTTTTATAAGGAGACCGCCTTCTGAAACTCTTCGGTAACTATGATTATATCATCATTAGCTTACCAGAGGATTGGTCCTTTAAGAATCTGCCATAGTGTCTGGGTCAAGTCCCATCTCATAGTTATAGTGGGCATCTTTCTCTTCACTATTGTGACATCACTAGCAGTGAGAGAGTAACTCTGATGGCCATGCTTTTGTTGTCTCCTCTATGGCATGACATAGCACCGTTCAATCCGATATTGAATCCCGAAAGAACCCTTCTCCACACGCCAATAGTACGGCCTTCCCCATTTCTCTATTTGCTTTGTCAAGTCTTTTTCAATCTTCTTCACATAATGTACTTAGCTGTATTTGGCGTAACATTGATAGCTACCATCATAGACTGAGCAGAAGTTTAAAGATCAAATGCATCCAAATCATAATTTGTCAGCTGTGAGCAGCTTTAGATTCTGAAAGCGAGATATTATCAAAGCCAAAATGGCTCGGGCCTTGTGGTGGCATTCAAGTATGGATTATTTAATTTACTGGATCCAGGATATGAAATGAATGGTACCTAATCTAGATTGTCAACGTAGATTTGATTTGGTTTTGCCTTAACTAGATCCAAAAAAGACACTACAACAACACTAATTAAGCCTTTTTCATAGAGCTCGATCATGTGTCAGTTAATGCCTTCTAATATTTTTGTAGGCTTCCTCTTTTTGTTGTCTTTTCACAATCTACTTTTTCATACCTTCTTATTCGTTATTTTCTATGTACCTAAATCATCTTAAACTATTTTTTCTTATTTTATCTAATGGTGTCACTCCCAATTTACTCCTAATAACCTCATTATATATATGGTCTTTCCTTATGTAACCACTCATTCATATGAGCATCTTCATTTTCACTACAAATCTTTACTTCATTTCCATAATATAGCAGGTCTAATTGTTATTCTATAATATTTATCTTTTAAATTTAATGATATTTTCTTGTTAAATAAAATATGTGATGCACATCAACATTTTAACCAACATTTATTAATTATATGCATAACATCTCCGTCAATTTTTCTATCACTCTCAGAAACTAGAAATCAAAAGCCAAAGCATGCCTTATCCCACACTTATAAGTGCGGTCAACTATATAGATTCTTAGTTTCTGCGTCTCTCTGACATTATTGAGGCCTTATTTACCTTTCTCAAAGTTTTAATATGAATTTTCACAAATTCGTAGCCAAGCTCCGTTTGACCACCTTTCAAGCTCTTCATCTCATTTTATCTTTTATTTATGTTCAATGTTTGTCATCTAACATCTTATGACTTGTTATATTTCATCACATCTATATTTGTATCTCTCTGGTTTTAGTACAACACCAACAAATAAGTTGTTAGACATCCCTTCTCAACCAACATGCTAAATAGGATGTGAAACACCAAATCATGTGCAACTTTATGTAAAAATGTATGTGCAAGGATCAAAGAACATAGTGTTTGAACTGAGGTAGGGCTTAGGTATTATTACTCATGCTACAATATGACCAAATTTCGATAGTTGTCGTTGAGTTTATTCGATTGTTGAGAACCACTGCAAGACGTAATTTCAGCCATCATAAACGTAATTCTGACTGTCTCAATAGTAAGAAACATAAATGTGTATTAATATCTGTACTTAATTTTAAGAAATTATACCACGTTTATATTGATGGAAGAATTGATGGAGATGTTACGCATAGAATTAATGATGGTTGGTTAAAATGGAGGGGAGCATCAGGTATTCTTTGTGATAAGAAGATATCATTTAAGTTAAAAGGTAAATATTATAGAGCAGCAATTAGGCCTGTCATGTTTTATGGTTCTGAGTGTTGGGCAGTTAATCATCAACATGTACTCTGACAGAAATGAAGATGTTGAGATTGATGAGTGGTTATACAAGAAAAGACCATATACATAATGAGGTTATTAGAAACAAATTAGGAGTGGCACCAATAGAGGATAAAATGAGAGAATATCGTTTAACATGGTTTGGACATATAGAAAGAAGATCAAAAGAAGAACCATTAAGAAGGTATGAAAAACTAAACTTGGAAAGTATTAAAAGAGCTAGAGAACAACCACAAAAGTGTTGGAAAGAAACAATAAAGAATGATCTACAAAAGTGTTGGAAAGAAAAAATAAAGAATGATCTAGCTTATTGTGAGTTAAATAATAACATGGCACACTATAGGGATCTGTGGAAACAAAGAATCCATGTATTCGACCCCGTTTAGTGTGGGAAAAGGCTTAGTTGTTGTTGTATACCATGTTTATATTGATTTTATGCGTCCTACAGTATAAGTATAGCTCTCAAAAACAAGAGCTGCTTGTGTCTCGGGTAGACTTCGAGCTTCTTTATTTGGTTTGCGAACGTTCATTTACATACCAACTATAAGTTTTACGAGACTATACAAGCCAGAAACCCGCCTGTTCATGAATAGGTGCACAAGGGTTTTATTATTATAAGGCTCGAATAACACTTTAAGGTTTGTTTATGAAGAAAGAAGAACTCTTTTACGAGCGTGGGACTCTCTGCCTCTCTCTCGCGAGTAGAAAATAGATCAGCTTTATCTAAGGTTCCATTGAAAAGAACTCATGCTTTCTTTGTGTCTGATGCAACCGTCGTCGCTCGGTTATATGTATTTTCATATTTCTGTCAACCAATGAACTGAGTTGGCCTCCTCGGAAATGCCCAGCTTTTACCATCTCTTTCTCTCTCTACATAAATAAATATATATATTAGTTTTAATCTGTACAAACAAATGCACCTTTCTCAAAACTGTGTGACATGTTCCATTCTCACAAGAAGGCTTGATTAGACAAGAAAAAATTTATCGTGAGAACAACTAGCTGTCCTTTTATCAAAGATTTTTCCTTTTTTAACAAGCTTTCTTGTGAATATATATATATCAATGAAAATCTCATTATTCTTTTGAGTTCAAAAGTGAAAAAGTTAAAAGTGTTTATAGATATTCTTGAATGATATGTTTACTTTTTGTATTTTAACTTAATAGATAATGATTAAGATTTTTGAAGATGGGTGTATATATATACATAAAGTGATTAGATCCTACTGGGACTTTTCTACGCATGCTTATTCTTTATGAGTATAATTTTAAAATTTTTAAGAGGGTTTGAAACTTATTTTATGGACAGGATCCAATTTTCGTATACTATATATATTGTGAAAAAGCTAGATTGAAACTCATTTAACCTCCATAATCTTCTTGTAATGTTCTGCTGGTTTCTTTGTGAAAGTGCGTCGAAGAACGTAAGGGACAACGAATGCGTGCCCCTTTCATTTCTAAATAAAATTGGTTAATGCAATTTTACACCAGTAGGAACAGATTGCGTGCCGGCGTGCCATGCGCAAAGTGGTGCCATCTTTTGGTTCCTTAACCAACTTGTCTTTATAACGAGATTGGGATGTGTACACAGCACAGATAGCTGAATTGTTGCAGCGACGGATCCAGTAAAATTTTAGGATGCCACAATTTTAAATGAAGTTGGTTAAACTTTCTAATATTGTAGCCTGCGGATTCATCCGTGTACTATACTCTTTAGAAGCCTGCAGGGGCTTTTTCAACCATTTTGTTCCCCTTGAGGTTTTCATCACTGTCTTTAGCTCCAATCTCTTGCTATCGTGAGGTTGGTACTTGATTGATTGTCATGAAAGTGGTGTTGGAGTAAGACGAATTCGATATTCTCCTCTAAACAGCACGTCTTGTACCTTCCTTTAATACTAACCGATTTGTTAGAAAAATCTCATATATAAATAACACATCTTTGTCTCCGGTTGCTCTATAACTTGGATGACTCAAAGAAACTGTCAGTTGGAAGAATCCAGTAGAAGGTTCTGAGGCCCATGACCCTCTCTGGCAGGATCTGTGCTGCGTGTTGACCTCTAAAATGCCCATAAAATTCGAACTCTTAGCTGCTTATCCAACTACTCGGATTTAACAAATCAAACGGTGTTGCTTTCCCATCACCTTTTGATAATCTTAGTACAGGACTTCAACGAATGGAGGGTTGATAATCTCTCTCTCTCTGTCTGTGTGTGTGCCAGAATACTTCGACAAGCCGCCATTCTAAAAAGGCTAAATGTGCGTCGGAAAGAAATGATTCCAAATGGTACATCCATGCACGAATGTTTAAGAATTTATAAGTCTGTGTGCGCACATTATACACAGGTGTAAACGAACTTAAACTTGTAGGATGTAAAAGAACTTGATACGCCATGAATGGCCATATGGCGACTCTGCACTTACTGATGCACAAAGGTATGGGCAAGCTCGTACCATCACAAAGCTATCAAACATATATTCGTGTCGTTAAAATTCATATTTACAAGTAAAAAAATATCTTAGTATTTTTTAGATATAATAAAATTATTTTTTGACTTAATGATCTTAACTGTCGATTTTTTGGATCACGAAATCTTTAAGAAGATTAGAGCATAAATGATGTTGGCATAGACTAATTTTTCTCTCTCTATATATATATATAAAAAAGATGCAGTTAAGCGGTTAAAGCTGGTGTGCATGCGTGCGATCGTGTGTGAGAGAGATGGCGGGGCTGATCTTTTGAAGAACAGTACATGAAACTGCAATTTATGTGCTCAACATTGCATCCTAGTAATGCGCTCCTTCTCCAAATATAAACTATATAAGTTGGACCCAAGCTTCTTTCTCATCGACCAACTTTTGTGGGTTGGATACTAACATGAAATAAAGTGTACCAAATGATTGATTTTCGCTTAATACCCGTGTGATTAGATAAGAAATCAGTATTTTCAAGCGACTCCAATTAAATTATTCACCTGCGACGACGAATTCTTAATTGAAATGCATTGAGGCTTTCTGTGTTTTGTTGTTTGAAAGGAAAGATTATCATCATGGCATCATTAAAATGATCTATGATGCATTTGAAAGGTTGAATCACATGCATACAGAAGCAAAACATGGGAAGATAAAATCCATCCTGTCAGCGACCTTTTCACGTCTCCTCTTGAACCCTTGTTGATCGTGAGCCCCTTCCCAGGACTCTTGCAGATTATCTTTATGACTGCTCAGACAGCTTCACACATGCACACACACAGCTACTCAATTCATGCACAACAAAAAATATGACACTGATCTAACACATGCACCAACATGTCACAATCCCATGTGATTGGCATGTTCATTGAACTGCACATTGGCTTTCTTAAATCATTAGCTTTTTTATAGGCAACACTAGACAAAGTTGCAGAAGTTAAAAGAATCAAATGTGTGTGATCAGCTGTAGAAGAAGAAACATGAATGGAAGCTCCATGAATGCCTGGGTATGTGATTGCCTTTACATATACTTTTTCAATCTCGATAATTCATCTCTCAAACAAATACTTAAGATTGGGGTTTAAATAGATTTTGCATATTTTTCTTTATACGTATATGTGCACGCGCACACACACACTAGATAGATAGATTGGATCTGTCCCCGCTCACGTTGCTCATATATATTGGATCTTGTCCTTGCTTACGTTGTCCACTCATACCCTCTTTATTGCGTAAGTGTAATAACATTTCTCTTTATTTGTAAGAGATAGGGTAGGACCCAGTTATATATGTATATAAAGAGAGAATTTTAATTGTATAATACATTTTGATGCATAATATTTCACAAGCATTTTCATTAGTCGATTTTTTATATCAATAGTAGAGATTTAAATTAAAAATACTATCGTACTTTTTTACTTTGCATTGGTAAAATAGTTCAAATATCTGTTGATGAAAAGATTAATGATAGAGATATTTATAAAAAATTATTTACCAAAAGGAATGATGTAACTAAAAATCCCTTTATTATATATATATATATATATATATATATATATATATATATATATATATATATATATATATATATATATATATATATATATCCCAACCCTAGTGCTACACAAAATAGACCCAGCACAGGGCGGGTTATAAGTCCGCCCAACTGGGTGAGGTAGCCGTGGGTAAGGCGGTGATTGCCATCTTTCTACTCAAAGGTAGACGTGGCATGTGTTCCCACGCAAATGCCATCTCGTATTTCTTTTTCAGCAAGACCAGATCCGGAGCTGCTCGAACTTGACATGCCGGCCACTTCTCGAAAAGACGATGTGACAGTCTTTTCTGACCAATGATGACCGTCCATCTCGTCGATTAGACGGCCCAGGAGACAAGGTGACAACGAGTGCTGCCACGAGGTTCTCAATTCATTGCGGCCACCGGGAGCCGCTGGCCCATCCAACTGTTTTAACGTAATATTTCACCATTAAGCAGGTTTATTAATTTTTTAAAAGCAAAGTTGGTTTGAGCTAAAAAAGAGCATAGTTACCTTATAATATAACGCGTATGACTTTTTCATTGTTCGTACAAATACTACACATCATTTTGAATATGCGCTATGTTCTATTTTTGTTTTCTAAAATTAGGGTAAGATGGTGTAATAACAAGTGACAGCCATGTGATCCAAAATCCCATTTTTTTTTCTTTTATATTCATCAAACAAAATTTTCTTTTCTTTTCATACACCAACAACTAAGCCTTTTCCTATACTAGATGGAGTCGGTTAAGTGGATTCTTTGTTTTCTTAAAACTCAATCATCTAACAATTAACTCAATATAAGTTAAATCAATATTCATTATTTTCTTTCAACCCTTTATTGTCCTTATCTTTTTCTCTTAATATTTTATCACCTAGTTTGTCATATTTTTTTACCGGAGCTTCCTTCAGTTATCTTTTTATGCTAAACCAACATTTTTTCTCATTTTATGATTTATTGATGTCATTCCCAGTTTATGATCTTTCATTTTCATGCCTTTTTATTTTTTCAAAGAAACATAACCTTTTAACTTAGTGACAGATTTTCCTAATTTCAGGAAATTGAGCAAGTAGTATTTATTTCAGGTGAAGGGGAAAGCTCGGATATGGGTCTGAAAAGACCAGTGTTCTGGAAATATGTATCTTCCGTGTACCATACATGGTTTTGACAAGCGCATGTTATGATGTTGTTAGAAGGTAAGGTACAATATTTCTTCATTAATGTTGAAGAACAAGGAATTTAGAAATAAAAAACTGAAAATTTGATTTAACTTATATACAATATTTCATTAATGTAGCATAAGTAAACATCAGTGAATAGGTGTCAATGTGAGCATATCCAATTTCTATATATATATATATATATATATATATATATATATATATATATATATATATATAGAAGTAGATAGATAGATCTTGTGAACCGGCATATCCATATGGGATATCAATGAATATGTTGTTATTCTATACGAGATATTATACAATAATTTACAATTTTCTAAAATCCATGTGTTTTTCTTTAGAGAAAAAAAAAAGTTTCTGTAGCAGGCATGGTTGGTCCACGCTATGTAGAGATGTTAGGGGGAGCAAGGAACTCGGAGGGCCCATTCCCTTTGAGACAGGGTGAAAGGAAGAGCCATGGCCAGAGTCTGGCGTATGGCTCTCATTGAATGAATGTGTGGTTGATGCCTGCAACAAGCTAAGCACTGCATCATGGCTACAGTCGCAACAGAGGAAACGAGATCCCAAAGCCATTCAAAATGACATTCGGGGTTCAAATACATGTGGCAGTCAAGGAATCTAGAGCAACAGTGAGATGAAGTTTCGTGTAGGTGTGGGCTTGTCTGATCTTCAACGTTTCGAAACATACTTATGGCAGTTTTCAAATGAAAAGACAGCTCCATTTTTGAGTTTGGAATGATCGAATCACCATTGTCACTGTCTATTAAATGCTTCGGCACTAGCAGATCTAACAATTTTTTTAAAGGTAAAGCCTACTTGTATTTCACATTCACAAAATATTTATATTTTTATATAAAATAATAAACTCAAGAAAATTTTCAAATTTCAAATAAAGTACATGCTTCACTCGGCTTTAAAGTAGATTTGTCCCAAGCACTTGTCTTATATTGATCAATCCTTCTTTCGAAGTCAGGCAGACCTTTATGACCAGCAACCAAAACCCTGACTTACTATCAGAGATTCAGAGCCTTAATCCCTTACAAATGCAGTATACCACTGGGCTTTGATCCTCTATGCATATGAACACATTTCATTATGATCCTAACCTTTTAACTCATTAGGTATACACTTCATTATGTATACAATCTTTCTTTTTTTTTATCATTCATTCATCTTAGTATCTTCATTTACATCACAAACATCTTTTGTACATGTTCATAATTAATTACCCAACACTTAAAGTCATAGAACATAATGAGTATCTCTCCATTGTAACCAACCTTGATTAATTATACGTGTAACATTTCCATCAATTTTTATATCACTTTCAAAAATTGATCATGGGTACTTAAAACTTTCCTTATAAGAAATACAACGTGTGTCAACCTTAATTTCTATGTCATTTGAAGTAACCAAACTTACATTCCATATATTTTGTATTTGTTCTACTAAGTCGAAAGCCTTTAATTTCAAATATTTTTCTATTTTCTATTAACTTTTCCATTAAACTCATCCACTAATACAATATCATCCGCGAATAACATATACCAAAGAACTTTATTTTTTATATTTTGGATTGCAAATATACATTTATTTTTAATATTTTGGATTGCAAATATATAGTTAGTTTTTTATTGGACATACAAAAGTTAGTCGTTTCTATACCTTCTCACTTTAACAGTTTAACTCGGATTGGATCAAGCTAACCATGAACAGAACTGAAACCAATCCTTCTCCCACACTAAGTGGGATGAGATTGATGGAATCTTGGTTACCCTTGAGCTCAATCTCGTGACATTTTAAATTTACTCACAATAGTAAATAGCAAGATCATATTTATTTTGACTTTCAAAACAAAGAATCATATCGTATTGCCTCCTTTCTACAGTTTTAACTATTTTATTACTATCTTAAGGTGCTCACTATCTAGACTCTTTTCGCCCCCTCTCCGAATGTCCAAGCTACACCTTATCTAGATCAAGCTACAAGAAACTGATTTCACTAATAGGGTTCTTAAGTTCTCTACTCTGAGATGAGCTTTGTAAAGTTGAACTCTCAGAAAATGTAAGTAGATCTTATTCGACAGGGCATTATCCTAAGTAGATCTATTTCCTGTCAGCAAGTTCCAAGTACAAATTAAATGAAGACCCATAAAAATAGAAAAAGTTTGGTGCTCAAGACTGTGACGAAACGCTCAAGGGTTTTATTGCGACAGGGCATTATCCTCTGCTGAAGGTGATATCAAGCATAGGCACAGGTAGCTACGGTCCAAATTAAGGGTTTTACATTGGGTCATTTTGGCCCTCCAAAAGTAGCCTCTCTGAGTAGTGGGCATCCCATTACAGGTTGGATCTCCTTTTGGGACTACACTAATGACCATGCTTCTCCCAGCTTCCTAGCCAACCATTTCAATGTTTCCTGAGATTGGCACTGCACCCGTCGTATGCCTTGATGATTTGAGGGGTTTGGAACAACCCCAGAACGGAACTCCAAGTCTAGGACCTGAAATAAAAACTATGAGAATAACGGCTCTTGCCCTCAAGAGAGTGGCGGTTCTCAGCAACCAAAAGACCTTGCACTATTCTAGGACCCACTGAGCCTCCCTGACATCAGTGTTAATCAAATACCAATAACTTCTCATTTGCTTAATATGAAATGCATCAAAAAATCATGCATAGCAGATCTTATTGGATGTTACAGCTCTAAACACGTTACTCCTCCATTGGTGTATGCCTGTACGCAACAGACAGGTCCCAAGAAACGCGCAAGCACGCAAGGCTTTTCAGGAAGAACAAGTTCCATGGAACTCTTGGAATGTTAATTTTCATGATAAATGCATAAGACAAAAGGCCTATCCAAAATCAGTCTCTCAAGGCAGATCACAGAATCCTCTGGTAGGGCCCAAGGATATCAGGTCAAAAGAAAATAATTAGCAGGCTTTCGGTTTGAACCATACGCAACTAATCCCAGCTTGATTCAAAACAGAGCGTTGTTATAATAACAATGGAATGAAAATGATGGACGATTCACAGATAAGATCATAATTCGCCTGGACATGATGCCACTCCAAATCACATTACCCAAATTTGTAGTCATCTGAGACCCACCGTCACATCATCATTTTGTTGTATATATGTATAATGTGCATGCTTCATAGATGGAAAGAGATCCGAATGAACAATCTATGTGCTATAACCCAATGGAATGATCTTATAGAACGTCATCTTCAATATTAGCATATAGATACGACTTTTCTTATTAATCCTAATTTACCCCTAGAAATGCAACTGATCAATATGAGAGTAAATCCAATTATCCAAGTCACATTCTGGAGGAGTCAATACAGTAACAGGTTCAGACTACAAAAATTTGAGATCCTTCAGACAGTTACAGTAATAAATAACACATTCTGTAACAACCTTACATGTATGAAAAATATTATACAGTGGGAATGATGGATTGTAAATAATTCCTTATGTTACTTATTGGAGACCACAGAGTTCCTCAGGCATCATTAACAAAAATATAAGCAGTCTTTCTATAATCACACGAAGTTAATCGTGAAAGAGACGTACGGATGTGCATCAGCTTCACCTCCAACACCAGTTAATGAGACTTCATCCTCAGATTTCCAGAAAGTGCTGGAATATCACAAATAAGTTAAGTTAGATATATATGTAAAGCTGAAAAGTTAATCCATCAGCAATACCGCAGGAAACAAGTACGGTTATAACATTAGGTATGAGGAAACACAAGGAGAGGGTCTATTTTTCTCGATCCTTGAAATAAAACCTAAACCAAATGTTCGGTACATCTTAGGTATCTTTTGGGGGGGAAATTATTCGATGGTGAAATTGATTTTTGTTTCTGGAGACTGAACGTCATGAAAAAGAGCATAACAGATTTTCATGACAGCATCCTACCTGTAGGCGTTGGAAATTGGAATTATAAGCCAGAAACCGTTAAAACAAAAAATTTGATTTTATAGAAAGGTCAGAATAATTAAATAAATGTACTAGTTAGCATCAGATGAAAAGCAGCGAATGTAGTATCTTACTTGTGTGCACTCCCACACAGGCTTTCCAGGATACGCCTAACCTTCTTCTCATTTTTGGCTGACGGAGCTAATACCACTGCCTGATTAAGACACCAAATTTTGTCAATATCATCGTAGTACATAGGAACAATTTAGGAAGAAGATCCAATTACCAAGAAGGATGGTGGCAAGCCGTGTCTTAGGATGCTCTCTGCAAAAACACGAACAGCACAAAAGTGCATCCATGAACTAAAAACCTGAAAAATAGCCAAGCATTGTCATATCAGTCAGATCAAAAAAGAAATGTAAATATTAAATTTCATTAACAGACTTCAGATTGCTTTGCTGTTAAAGTACAAAAATAAGCACTGATTAGACAAAGAGACATAGATCCCTTAGGGCCTATCTGTTTCATGGGAACGAAGGAAAAGTCTGGTTGATGAGAATGATAATAATTAATGGCAAAAGACTTATCCTCTTTCATGCCAAGAAAATGAGATGGGAGAAAGTCTGGAAGTTTAGATGAGAAAGATGAGTTACACCTCCATACGCGACTGATTCCTGTCAAACCGCTGCTCTAACCAAATTTAGAAACTGTTACAGGAATTCATGAACATTTTCTGAAGTCCACACCACTATAAAATATGAAACTGGACCCCAATGAATGTCCTCAAGTTCTAAAGAAAAAACTAATGTAGGAGTTACAAGCTGCAGTTTCCTGCGCATTACCAACTGTCAGCAGCCATAGAAACAGTTTGCTAGATGCCAGTGTTTCTCGTTGGATGTCCATGACATGCCTACAAAAGAATCAAGTCCAAAATAGACATTTTCTTGGATAAATTCCAAGCAGACGTCACCCAAAGGCTTTTCCTTCCAGCAAGACTACTATGGCAGTTGATGCAAATTTTTAGCAATTTACAACACAATTTCTCAATATAGCATGCACAAATAGCAAGCCTCCACATGCATGAGATGTGTTTGTGTATGGTGGGTGACGTGTCAAACCAAAGTTGCAATGAACTAATACCTATAATTGTAATGCTCATCTGGAAACAATATTACCATATCTTTATTAGAAAAAAAAGGTAACTCTTGCATTACAGAGTCAAACATAAAATAGATAAGTTTAGAAGTTCGACTTGCTTCTTTCAGTTCAAGGCATGATATCTTTTCAAACTAAGGTACCACATATACTCAAAACAACTATTAATTGTAGAGATACTTAGACTTCTATATGTGCAAGCATACATGCACACACTCATGCATGCATGCACGCACAAAAAGTCTCAAGGATAAAGAAGCTCATCTGAGGAACTAATAGGAATACGACAAACCAAAGCCATGCAAGACAAACTACAAAAAGATAAAAGGGGTTTGTACCAGTGTTATGCATATCGCCCCATATATTCGATATGGGACATATCGTATCGTGTACACTACATTGCATCTTTAGATACAGTGTATCATACCGTATCATGAGATATGGGCCATATTGCACGTAATGTACGATACATGTGATATGCCCCTTTTTTTTTAAATATCCAAAATTACTATAATTATACAATTTATAATGATTGACCAGCACCATATCCAAGGACTTGCTAGCAAATATGGTGTCCGTTGTCAAATTATATACATTTTCCATTTTTGCATGCACCAAACAACATGAAAAGCTTTTTAAAATAATGTAGTAAGCAACGAAAACTATGTATATTTTTAGCATTGAACTATTTCTTCTTGACATTGCAGATAAATGAAAGGCACCAGGGCTGATTCCCATCAAAATAATGTGAGCATGATATAAATGCAAGGAGTCAATAGCAATATGCATGACATTAGCATTAATCTCATTTTATGCCAATGAAAGTGGAAATAAAATGCTTAATATGGTCCCTTATCTTTTAATTTCCAAAGTAAGATCAAAACCACAAGAGGATAATGGTTTTCAATGTATTCTCAAAAGTCAATGATTGTGGCAATTTTAACAATGGAGTTTCAAAAATAATGTGATTCTTCTTTTTTACTTATGAAAGTTGTAATTTTAAAGAATATTTGTTACTTGTTCAATGATGAAAGTTGTGCTTATAATTTGAATTAATGTTAATATTTACCCAAATTTTAATTTATAGGAATTGTTCTTGATTTTTTTCTGATTTTTAAAATATTTTTAAATTTATGATACGATATGATACAATACACCAGTCTCATGGAGAAAAACGATACACAATACGATACAATACAAATAACACTGGTTTGTACCTCTCCATAGCTTGTATAGCACCATTGTAGAAGAGAATTTCTCATTGATTCTTGGTCCTGAATCAATCGCTCCAATTCTTGCTTGTGGTTCTGCTGTGATTCTGAATTATATTCAAAATCTCGAATCTATATGGTAGCAAAATAAACTCCATCAGACATAAGAATCAATGCTTTCCAACAGTACTGAAATCTAAAGCGTCAAAAGAACAAGAATTTGAGTGATTGCGTAAGTTTATCCTATTACAACAAGGCACCCAATTTACATGCTAACGCATCTTTCAACCAACAAAGTCATGCTACCTGGAATCCCTTCTCACGAGCACTTGTTTTGAAGTTATCAGCAACTCTATGAAACAAAATGACTGTATAAAGAGCATACTCATTGTCCTCATACAACTTTTTGGAAGATCTTGGCACCTATACAAGGAGTAGCCTTCAGTAATAAGAAAGCAAGCAAGATATGGAAATAATCATCAATATTGACTTTATGAGATTTAAGAAAAAGGAAACACCATGAAATCAACATCAAGTATGCAGAAGAAACAGCTGATAATGTAGGAGAAATGAATTGCTGAATCATGATATAGTCTGCACAGCATCAACATGATTTAATAGCACAATTGAACTTGTGCTTCATTAGAAAATACAGCAAGATCATGAAGAGTAAAAGTCCATGTTTATCGCAACGCCAAGTTTCTTTGGTCTACTAGATGGTACATTCTGAAATTTCACGGTTGACCCAAATTGTTACTGCTACTTTAGTAGCCTGAACCTTAAGGCTCTAGATATGTTGGGATCCTAATTTTCCTTTCCACCTTTCTCTGTTTTCAATTATATATTCTCTTCTAATTGGATCAAGGTATGGTAAAAATAATACAGTTCATCCTCCAACACAAATTAAGTGAGGATTTAGATGTGAACTTGGCAAGTGAAACAGGAAAGCAGTCTAGGAAAAGAAAAGATTTTGCCATGTTCTTCCGACATCCAAATTAACAATTTTTTTATGGAGGCTAGTATAATCCCATTGTGTACAAGCCAGGTCTGCTACTTCAGTTAAATTCCCATTTAACAGGGATGGACATATATTCATTCTTCATGGATCCAGTCCAGGGACCACTTACAATCATAAGGTAACCTCTTTCCAACTCAGACAGCCCTAATTTCAGCCTGTATTCAGTAATTTCTTTCATCTAAGCTGACTCTGCCATCTTTTTGAAAAACTATTCAGTGCTAGAAGATTTCAAACTTTCAACACTCAAGTGCATACATGTCCTTCAGCACTCAGAGAGAATTTAGTTGTTGATGTGTCTTCATATTCAAAATCACTCAAAGGGCATCTCAGGTACTGAAATTCTGAGGACCAAATATGCACAATCCTAGACACGCCAATGAACCTCATTTTTCAGAACTTCCAAGCCTTCAAAAGCCAGCCTCTGGGATTTGACACTAAAGCAGTAAAATAAGGACCAAGATACTCCAGATACAGTAATTTGCCATCAACAATCTCAACGACATTCTGACAGTACTACGACAATGTCAATCTGAAGGGCATGAATAATATCACCAAATATACTGCTACAAAAACATCTCGATGCTAACCTAAGTCACACGGACACTTCTAAGAGGTGGAGTGTCGACCTCGACACGGGTGCGACACCGACTCCGTGTTGGTGTGGCATGGCAAAAAAAATGCATTTTTTTGTAACCCATGTTTCTGCCGTCTATGGTGTATTTATCCTGGAGAACCCGATCAAAGAGGGAGTGATCCACGAAGACGATGAAACCGAAGCCTCTTAGTCGACTCGTGACCTTATCTCCCATGATGACCACCTGAATTACCTCACCATAGTTTCCAAAATGCTCCTTCAGCTTGTCTTCCATCATCTCCCATAAAACTCCACCGATGAACATAGAAATATATCTCAACGCGGACCTTTTTCACTTCCTTTTGTGTGGATATTCCACGCTTCAAAATCTGGTATCGATTTTAAAGTTCGGATCCTTTTGGATAAATGGGTCCGGATATGGGAAGATTGATTTGTGTATTATGATGAAATTAATAGTTGTTTACCATTTATGTGTTTTGCTTTAATATAAAGTTGTGTACTTGCTATTGTCATATACTTATGTTAATTGATGTCTCACTTATTTTAGCTTGAATATTATATATAATATATAATATTATATACCCTAGCCGTGTCGCCACACCCAAAATTTTTTAAATTTACCGTATCTCGCACCCGCACCCGTGTAACATAGATGCTAACATGTTATTTAGGATTGTGCCTTCTAGAATAGAGGCACTGTTTTGGGGAAGATTTTGGATATGGTAGATTTTTGTAGTTAAAAATTTGAAGGTGTAAGTGGACCATGACAATCTGTGTACATGAATATTAGAAAAGTAAAAAATACATAGGAATACTTTAAAAGAAAATTTGAAGGCACTGTTTGGATGTTGTTCATACTTGTTAATTTTTATATTTAAATCATTAAATAATTTTGAAAAAATGAACAATGTATTGTATCATGTGATGCAGTGCGATTTTTGCATATTGGACCCTGACACATGCGGTTTTCACAATATTGATTTCTACTACTAACACAACCTTCCAATGTCAAAATGTGTTGGATCTATGTTTCTTCTTAATTCTTGGAACTACTTACAAATAATAATTATATTTTTTCTTTGTTTTAAATAGTCTTCTGCAGCTAAATCCACTACACAGTCGGAGTTTAGTGTAAACAAAGCTTTGTTTAAGTTACTAAGCAGAGCCTGGATCTAACAAGTCAACCTCAAGCGGAATCTAACTATTTAAGTTAAAACTCATGCTCGGATTGGTTCCTTCCAGGTGCAGCCCTATAAATGATCAGTTCAAGAGCAATAACAATACTTCCAACTTTACTTATGCAGATTGACAAACTTCGTATTGATCCAGCTCTTCTACTAGATTCAATGACACAGGTGTCTCCTTTGATTAGCCATTGAAGTTTCACATGCCAATCTTTTGCTCTTGAAGATTTCCTTTGGTTCATATATTGTTAAGCTGCAGGAAATAATTACTTCTTTAGATTTCTCGTTTAACAACCCATTCATGATATTAAAATTAAAACAACATTTAGCTTTACCACTCTCCAGAATTTGCTAACATTCCCAAAACAGAGAATGTCAACAAAAAGTGAGAATGGTGTGGCTAAAACAGCAGCAAATTGAATTAGAAGAAGCTGGACTACCATGCAGGTACTCATATCCTTGATCCAAAAAAGCACACATTCTGATATATGATTTCAAACATGTTCCGCATCCAATCACGGACTATCATACATTCATATAGTTTCCATAGTCCAAAAAATTGGATATCGGCAAGTTCAAGGTACAAAAACTAGGCTGTGGCCTTCAGGATGAGACCTTCAAGTTCAAAGATTAGAAATTAATTAGAAGAAAACTAAATTGTGGTAAATGCATAGTAATCTATTATTTACACCACTATTCAAGCTATATATACATGTGCATACACGCACACATGCATTTATATATATATATATATATATATATATATATATATATATGTATACATTTATATATATGCCTTGCACCGTAGCATCATTTGAGTATAAGAAGCAACAACAATGAATCAACATAATTTGATCCATCAAATAAATGGTAACCAAGATACAATAGAACCCTTAGGAATGAGAACTCCTCATGGTTTACACTATTCCGTTAAGTACATTTAGAAGTGAAACCCAAAGTTATAAGCTCAAATGCAGGAAATTAAGATCGTTTGAATGATTTGCCATCTTTCTAAGGACTTCAGGGGCCTACACTCTTATTCTTTCATTTTGGAATAGCCATTCCCTCCATCTCTCTTAATAGAAAAAAGAAATCAAGAAAACGTTAACTAAGACAAGATTATAAAAAACACCGCACAATATTCATAAAATATTAATTTTCATCACAAACCTTGACAAAACTACACTAGAAAAGTTACTGGTTGGTGTATAGCCATCATGTTTGAGTTTGACAATAACAAATGTTGCTAAATACATCTGAGGTTGAAAAGGTAAAGACTGCCAAAGTTCAAAGTAAATGAAATGATAAATGTTCAAATATGCAAGACAATGTTGATAGGCGACAGATCAGGCAGTTGATTCCCAAAAGGAAAGTGAAAGTCTCGTATTGATGGATTTGTAGCTACAGATAAAAAATGAAATGATAAACCATCTGAAGGAGGAATAACCTGATTCAACTACCACATAGCACCCAAGTTTGTCATTGTGGTAAATAATTGTCCAGAGATCAAACAAATATCATGTGAGAATTACAGTATACGATTTTGGATAATCTTCTTGTACAGAATACAGCATCTCACAGTAAAAAATGCACAAACAACTTCACCAATGGAAATTGTCCATATTTTGCATTCAAAGAGAACTTTATAATCACAAAAGTTTCCTCCTAATCAGCATGATTATCAGATTTATGAGCATCAACGTGAAGCTCACCACAAAATTAGTCAATGTCTCGTAGCTTGTCAACCAGTCCTTCTGAGAGTATTTAGGAACAACTGCAAGAAGCGTCACGAGATTCTCAGATGCTACAATGTCGTCTGCCTTAACTAAGTCGGACAGGTCACGAACTGCCAAGCTAAATGTATCACAAAAGCATCGATATTAACTACTAAGCATCAAAAAGAATTACACAAGCAATTTAAAGAACATAAACGAATTCAAACGCATACTACTCAACCAACTTGAGAACATTTCAAAATTACCTGCCACTTTGTTTCCTGTTTATCGCATTGAGCTGACTGCGGACATTGTTGTACTCGGCTGCACGAACCTAAGCACAGTAAAAACTTACATAAATCCACATCACTTGACAAGATATTTATAGATTCAGACAATTGCAACAGGGAGAGGAAATCACAGCTGCACAGATTTACTGTATGTTGCGCATAGCAAAAGACAATGTGAATCAGTCGAACAACGACAACAACCGAAACTTGTAATATACAGAGCAATCTAATACCAAAAAATAGAAGCAATTTGACAATGCAAGATGAAACACAAAAAGTGATCACCTTAAGATCATCTTCTATCTTCGCAATCTGAGAGTGTATTTCATCTACGATCTCTCTCAGAGGCGACATTGTAGGATATTTCGCCTCATCCCACGTAAACCTGAGATTCAAAGAAGAACAAACCATCATGTCCGCTTATTCACTCTATCCGGATCAAACTAGAACTGAAATCACAAAGATAAGCACCAGAAAGCCACCTCGTTATGTAAGAATCGACCGGAACTCCATCCACGGTGAGTGCTCCACCATCAACCCCGGCCGCCTTCTCCAATTCCTCGATCTGCCGCCGAATCTTGTGCGATACACCTTCTACGAAGCTATTTGACTGCGAAGTTCAGAACAAAACACAGAAACTCTTCACATTTCGAAAAGAATCCAACTTACAATAAAGAATATGATCACGAAGATCAAATCAAACAACAGTCAAACTCGAGATCGAAAGATCTAAAGGGAGAATACCTTCATTAGGTCGTCGCTTAGTGCAAGGAGAGAATCCAAGGTGCCGACCCTGAGATCCGGAACGTGGAACTGCATAAACCACCAATTCTCAGTTCTGACTACGAATTAAAACCCTAAAACCGAATCAACTCCAATAAAAGGTAGGAAAAAGTGAAGGAAGAGGAGAACATTTGGGAAGAAAATTAGTGTTTTGGGTTTCATGAGAGAAATTTACTCTGTAGAGAAGAGTGTCGAAAGCATTACGCGAAACGTCGCTCTGGAGGTTACTCCAGAGAAGCGAGGCCGACTCCTGAACAGGGAGAGAGACTACCCAATACCTCGTGGCTGCCGCCATGTTCTCAATCGAGAGAGAGAGAGAGAGAGAGAGAGAGAGAGACGAAGACGACACCGAGCCACCGGTTTCCGCGGCGGGGTGATCCGGTCCATTAAATGGGTCAGGTCCAATTCGGTTTCGATTCGGGTGAAATAGATAAAGATTCCGGATCAACTTATAGGTTTGAGTTATGTCTGGAAAGAACTGACCCGAATTCGGATTCAAAAACGTTGGACCATGATCTGGTCCAAATATGAGGGACTTGGTTTTTATTAAATTCCGGGAGCCGGGACATGTACCATTCCAGGTTAATCAAAATCAGTGGTTGAAAACCGTCAGTTCAGGTTTACCCGGAACAGGACTGGATCCAGGTCAGTCCTGGTTACAGTTTATAACTGTCGGTTCTAGTTTTGGTTCCAGGTCAAAAAAAACCAAAAACATAAAAATTATATAACATTATAAAAAGGACCCAAGCTGGCGGTTTGAACATAGATCCATAGAAGGAAGAATAGTAACCGGACCTGGCATGATTGGGGTTCAGTTCTGGTCAGATTCAGCCCGGTTCAAACTCCGGTTGGTTATGAACCAGGCATATCTAGTGGAAGTCATGCCTGACGCCAGCTTGCCTATTTAAAAAGGAGAGAGAGAGAGAGAGAGAGAGAGAGACATCAATTCATGTGAACTTCAAAGCATGCTGCCAATGCTGGTTCCTTCAAGTTTAATT